>JARWCS010368673.1:0-10342 GCA_034783895.1 Geukensia demissa | reverse complement strand
CGACTGTCGTGTTTTATGTATAGTTTCACACTTTTTATTTCGGGGCCTTTTACAGCTTCCGTTATGGTATAGACTCTGGTTCATTATTGAAGGCCGTAATGGGACCTGCATGTAGAACTTTAAATTCTACTGTCATTTGGTGAGTGGCTGTCTAATCGACAATCATGCCACATCTCTAATTTTTATATTAAGGAAACCACGACGGATGTTGCTCGCAAGACAGGTGATACTTACCCTTCTTGAGCACCTGATCACACTCCTGTTTTGCATAGGAGTTCGTGGATTCCAAGCCTTTGTTCCTTTTGTTTTCGTTATATCTTTTAGTTTGTTTCAAATTTGTCTTGTCTCTTTGGACAATGCACTTCTGATCTCTCACATGGTTATTCTCCACTGGACTTTTAAATGAAAATATTTGATCAAACTTGAATGCAATCAGACAAAACACATCTCTACATTCTTAAAAGCGTTTATTAGGTGCCGTATAGCCTAAAAAGTTAATGTGATTACGTAATAACACCATTATCATAAAGTTGAAACGAATTTGATTAAATATGCAGAATGGCTATTTTATTACAGATTATAAACAATGTTATAAGATTTATGGGTGTATAAAGTAAATGAATCATAAAATGTTTTAGATGGAGTATGTCGTGTTTCCGTTGGTTAGTTAGATGGACTATATGTCGTGTTTCCGTTAGTTATATAATATTTGATTTTAAAGTTACCGGTTAGATGGAGTATATCGTGTTTCCGCTGGTAATAAGCCTGTCATCAGGGATAGAGAGATATAATCAGCATTAATTAATATAAATGATAATGCTTCTTTTAATCTCCCCGATGATAAATTTTCTGGTGTTTGAAGTTGTTCATTATAATTACAAGTTACAGTAATTAACGTGTTGCTCGCGTGTTTGGTGGTGATTTTCTGTTTTAAGCTGTTTTTAATGTATTACTTATCTAATTATTCTGGTTTTAACATTGTCTAATTAGGTATATCGGAGGACATAAGCAAAACATATGAAAAATCGCATTCTATCAAAAGTACTGCTAACACCATTTAATCTTCCTTTTCAATTTGGTCGAACTTAAAGAAAAAGAAAAGTCAATCTTTAACGCGAACATGTACTAGCTTTTCATCATTCAGAAAAAGATGACTTTTCGATATTGCCTAGAATAAAATTTTATAACGGACTTTCGTTTAGTGTTCAGTTTTGTTTTTGTAGTTTGACCAAGTTGGATAGGCTTTGAACGAGTTCATCGGGTAACTAATTGATTGTTTTAATTACCGATATCACATTATTATAAAAATAAGAGATAACGAGACAGCCATCCACCAAATGACAGTCAAATTTAAACTTCTACAAGTTACGTTTATATATCTTTATTATTTCTATCTAAATGTATTGAAGTAAACATTGATGAATATTTAACTCAGTAACCTACATGTATTATGTTCCAACAATTCAGGAATAACAATGGAAGCAGACAAAGTATCCGATTTAATCATAAGATAAAGACTATGTACTGTATGTATAGATACCGATTCAATTGTAACTATGTCGGACTATTGCACATCCATATGATTAAAATCAACCAAAGTATGTAACTAAGTCTGAATATTGCACCACTCATGATTACAATCAACCCAAATATATACTTAAATGACAGACAATTACAATCTGATACGAGATAATATTTACCTTTATACGGTATCTATATAAGTATCGAAGCGACAAACAATAGACAATCACGATTGAAGTACTTTACGACAAACAAATTATAGTTTTAAAAATCTCAAGGAGAAATCGGTCAAAAATTCAATGGTCTTTTATTTCCAAACATGTTTACTAAAGGTGCAGTTTTCAATAGGGATCAGCGGATAAGAATTAAATCAGGTTCGAAATCTGGCATCGGTACAAAATATATACTATTTAAAGTTACAATATTGTCAACAACAGTTATATATTAGTAACATTTGACACTAAAGTTCATTTAGTTTTTTGCTTTGATACTGTAACGAAGGTTCTGTTTCACAAAAGGAAAAACTTCCATTAGATACGGTGTGTATAGATTATTGCAGTTACAATTGAAATATCTGGATAGAAAAATCATTACTTGTTCGGTATCGCAGACAAGGAATACAGTGTGAAGTATATTACAAACTTTAAGAATTGACAATGATTTATGAATGCAAGCACAACAAAGGCTCCATGTTTGCCACTGGACCATGTGATGAATGCCGCAATAGACTGGACGGATTTACTTCACGGGGAAACAAACAGACAAAGGTTCATCGATTGGGACCAGACACAAATGAAATAAACAAAGAGCGAACATTCCAGGTCCGATGGGCGAAACAACATGAAATCATTCCTGAAGTGGAGGAAATAACATTTTCCCCTAGGATCACTAGAGCTTGTAAACCTATCTTGAAGCACAAGGCTAGTTGTGTTGTATTCGTACACGAGAGTTGATTTACTAACGTTACAAACACCTAGATACGACCTTTTAAGAGACATGTCAAGAAATTCATCAGGAATCACCATGATTAAACATTCTTACATAAGGAGTATATACAAGATCCTAACGGTTCATGATATGTGTTCATAACAGAAAACCCAGAAGATATAATACTGAGTCATGTAATCGTGGAGGATGGGATGTCTTATTGTTATTGACAATGCGGAACACTGCTAAAGTGTTGCAATTGCGTGTTATACGACGGAAATACCGCTGTACTGCGAAGGTATTGAAATTCCGAAAACGACGGAAATCCCGCTGTACTGCTAAAGTATTGCGAGTTTTACGACAGAAATGAAGGACAAAAGCATTTATTTATGACACTTTTGTTTATTAAGGATTGTTTTCATTAAAGAAACTTTTTGTGCAATGACTCGAAAAGTGCAATTTTTATACGCGAGTTCAATGTGAATTCTTGAATGGTAATAGTTACCTGTAGACTTTGATGTTTTACAAAAAATAAATAATTATTTTGTAGCTTATAATTCTTTTGATTTACACTTATTGCCAGGCACCTATTTTTAGTGTGGTCAAACACAACTTTTGAAATTTTGTCTTCTGTTTTCCTCTTGTAATTTCTTGATTTACATTATTATTTGATTAGTTGAATATTAAACGGTAAATTTCAGGTCAAAACCTTAAAATGTTCTGTTGTATATACATGCATGTCTCTGTCAGTGTATTGACTTTACGATTTCCGTTGTCCTTACATGCATGGTTCTGTCAGTGTATTGACTTTGCGATTTACATTGTCCATACATGCATGGTTCTGTCAGTGTATTGACTTTACGATTTCCGTTGTCCTTACATGCATGGTTCTGTCGGTGTATTGACTTTACGATTTCCGTTGTCCTTACCTGCATGGTTCTGTCAGTGTATTGTCTTTACGATTTCCGTTGTCCATACATGCATGGTTCTGTCAGTGTATTGACTTTACGATTTCCGTTGTCCATACATGCATGGTTCTGTCAGTGTATTGACTTAACGTTTTCCGTTGTCCATACATGCATGGTTGTGTCAGTGTATTGTCTTTACAATTTCCGTTTGCCCTTTCGGTATCTTCGTATTACTTTAACAGTATACAAAACGTTACACAAAAATTATGGCAACACAATCCCACTGAAAACTTAGATGACATTCTATATTCTGGAAGTAATTCAGAAGACAGGAAATAACTTCAACTTGATGACCAATAATCCCTTTATTTGATGAGACTACTCTCCAGGTGATGTAAGTATTAAAAAGAACAGATATTAGGCAAATGTCCATACACGAGAAAAACTCTAGGGAATTTACAAATGTTGAGGTCTCCACAAGGCTTTGAACAAAGATGGAACTGCACTCATTGTGAAAAGCTCTAAATCGCCCCAATAAAAATGGATAACATTGCTCTTACCTGAATATTATCAAAATTATACTTATGCATGTTCTAAACTTTTACTAGTCTGGGTCAGCATTACATGTAAAATACAAGTTAAAATTAGCTGAAACATGGTGAACACAACAGACAAATATTGCTTTAAAAGCCTTAGCAATTTCAATGAATTTTCTTTTTTTTTTTTTTTTTGCTATGAGGATGCGCGCACCACCACCCTATATCACCCTTTTCATAAAATTATCCCAAATTTTGCTTTTAAAATTTTGTTCCGTTTGCCTTTGAAATAAACAGTATTTGGTCAAGAAATTTCCGTCAACATTAATATTGGTTATTTTAAAACCAAACAAATCTTCATCTGTTAAATTTTATATTTCAAAAAAGTGCGATCTACTGATAAAGTAAATTAAAAAAACAGACGTCCTTGGACTGGCTGACACAGAAACATATATGCAAGCTACTCAAAATTATAATGTATGAAAATGAAAAGATGGGGTGAATGTCAAAGAAACCGCTCTCCAACTATGAGAAAAACTGAGGGAATTTACAAATGTAGACACTGCTATTGTCTGAATATTATCAAATATGTACATGCAACAAAACATTACCACCATTCCAGACTTGGGGTAGTAGCTTTTTAATTTATTTTTCTCATTTCTTTCAATAATGAATCAAAAATGTAAAATAAAACATTGTTTTTTTACTAATTGTTGGCAATAAAGGACTGATCAATTATTTATCCATGTTGGATTATTTCCAATAATAATACCGATTAGGACGCACCTTTACCGACACTCCAAGTCCACAATGTTGTCGATAATTTTAGAATCTCTAACCTTGCAGCAGAAAACGTTTCTCCTTTCATGGATATACTGACTGGAATCTAAGGTCGGTGTTACCAACAGCAATGTGATAGTTTTTAAATTGTTAGCTGAACACGTGTTTAATGAATTTCCACAAAACATGGACACCATATCTAGCTTATTTACAGCAATCAACTACATTGAAAATTCTTATCAGACTTCCGACAAATAACATTCCATCAAGGAAAGACAACTGATTAAATACTTTACACAAAGGAAGAACAAAATCCATATTTTTTGTATTAAATTTATCTTGAAGTTGTTATGATGAATCGAAGGATTTCACTGGAAATAGAAACAATAATCAACAAGCACGAGGGGACATGGAACATTTCCCCCCTCCCTTTTTATTGTGTCCGTATTGCATTGTGGTGTAAAAAAATCGCGTGCAGTTATTCTAGTAAAACACAATTGAAAAATGATATTCTAAAATGCTGCCGGTTGCTTGGTCAGCATATTCCAGAATAACTGCATGTTATTTTTATTTCACCATAATCAAAAACTGGCTTAAGGGTCCATGCCCCAAGCGCCTTTGAAATAATCAAAAACACCAATAAGTACAATTATGATCGGTTAGATGTATAAGGTTATGACACACATCTTGATGTTTAGGTCTCTACTTGACAGAACTTAAGGACATTAAGACTACTTTTGCATAAGTTTCCAAACCTTTAAACCTTTATATAATATTACCACCAGAACAATGTAAGTTGAAATCACCACCTATGAAGAAAAACAATATAATCTTCTTAACTGCCGGCTTTGATTTCATGACGACTGTCTATTGTGTTAAAGTTTTATTTTGGATAAAATCACAAAATATACTTAATTCCTTTTGTCTTGAATCAATTTTGTTATGAATCACAAGTTCAACGGATTAAAAAACATAAACAGATGCAATAGAAATCGAATTCATACATTTAATATTTCAACTGCAATGATATAGAGACTCTTTTTATTGAAGTGATATTATTCTGGGTTTCTTGGACAATGTTTCCTTGTATACACAACAGCCATTCTATGTTTTCACTAGGACCATGTGAAAACTGCAAAAAACAAAGACATCGAGCTGATGGCAAATCTCGATCGGCAGACATAATGCCTCGCTCTGCCCAGCAGCAATTTAGTGGGCGCTCTGACAGAAGCATGCCGTTAGAGAGGCGTTCTGAACCAAAGTTTAGTAGCGATACATGGAATAATCCACGTGACCAAATGAAAAGACTAGACAAACGTCACCAAGAAATAATTGAAAATAGAAACTTGAATAGAGCTAACACATTTGGATATTCCCACGATATAAACCGGGAGGTACATCACTTTTTCGGTGGTTCATATCAAATTGACAGGCGTGTTGACCAAAGAGCTACACTCGGAAGTCGTTCTGGTAGCCGGAAGTTCACTTCAGAAAATCAAAACGACCATTTCCGTGACATTAAGAAAAGTTTAGAGCAACATCGCATTGACAGTGCGGACATGCGTGTAGAACAAAGATCGACACTAGAGAGTCGTTCTGGGAAACGGAATTCCATTGCAGAAAATCAAAAGGAACAGCATTATGACATTAGAAAAAGTCTAGAGCAGCTCCGACTAGACAGTGCTGAAAATCGTTCTAGATTTGAATGGGACAGGAAAGATAACTATAGACTTGGAAGTAGTTCCGAAATCAATAGCAGACTTGACAGTCAGTCTGGAAACCGACCACGTCTTGAAAGCAGAGAAAATTTACAAAGTAGGGGTGGAGAAAGAACATGGCTAGACAATGCTAATGATCTTAGATATCTAAGTAGTCGTGGATCTGATCGACGGTACAACGTTTGGAGTCGACCCGAGACCAGAGAAAGGTTAAGTACTCCGTCTGAGAAAAGTGTTAAATTACCCAGACGACGTGTTCAACTAGTCGATAGCCCACAATATATAATAGAATCTGAACATGAACAAAGGACGATTCTTCCACCCGTCTCAAAAGACAAAATTAAACCAATCTTAAAGAGAAGTAAACCTAAATGTGTAATCATTGTTCATGGTAAGGGGTGAGAAGTCTTTTATTAATCATTGTGGTCATATAAGTAGTTGGTAGACCAATTAAGTGCTCTGACTGATAAGACTTCGGTGCAGCGCCTTGTGGCTTTTACGGGTCTAGTTACAACAGGGTATTAACCTGCCTATTCCATAAGGACAGTGTAAAATCAAATTACATATCGAGTTCAGGAAATGACTTTGTTTTCAGTTTATATATTGTTTTAAAACAAAAATAATTAAACAGAAGAATGATATGTAATATCAGTATGTAAAATCAATACATAAATTGTTTCCATATAGTGTTTGACTCTTCAAGCAAAACGAAGACCTTTCTTTTATTTATCATTTGACATGCAAATGAAAAGATATGGGGAAAATCTCAGAGAGACTGCACTCCAACCACGAGAAAAATAGGGTAATTTACAGATCTAGAGGTCTCTACAAGGCCTTCAACAAGGGCGGAATACCACTCCTTGTGAAAAGCTCTAAATTGCCCCAAATAAACAATCGTGTATGCGTAAAATAATACTGCTCTTACTTGAGATATTATCAAAAATGTACATGTAACAAAACATTAAACACAAACCATATGACCACAATTCCTGACTCGGACAGGCAAATGAGACATGTGGTGGGTTGAACTAGTTCAGTGGGTACCCAACCCTCTCTCCCTCAACATGTACATTTACCGTCTAATCGGAACGATGTTGAGCTCATTATAAGGAGTGGGATTCTATCCTTAATGAAGGCCATGTGGATACCAATATTTCAAATTTCTTTCCCTTACTTGTTGAGATGTGGCGAGATCCTCTTTATAAATTTTTCCAAAATTTATTTTTTCAATTAAAATATCATATATTTATTAATTGTAAAAATGTTTTTAGTACCACGTAAAGATTTTCGTGCAATGTTCCCTTATTGTGTCCTAGAGAAATCGATAATCTTATAAACCGTAATCCTATTAAGACATTTTACACTGTGCAATTTTAAACAATGAAATTCACAAGATTATACATTTTAATAGTTTGGATATTAAAATACCTAAGTCCTACACATTGCATAGTTGAACTGTTAGGTGAACATTCCTTATTTGTAATAAGATTAATATGTACTTTTCATATCATGTATGTTGAAATCTGCTCCATTATGAATCATATCATTAGAACCCTATCACAGTGTCAATCTTGGACAACACAATATTACAGCAATTTACAAAACTTAAAAAAATCCCGACCTCAACTCTTTTAGGCTAAACAACATGTCATGCCACTGAAATCTAATTGACCGTTTTGCTGTTATATCGTGTAATATTCTGAATTGTAATTTAAATAAACTTTTTTGATAGTTTTGTGGTTTCATCTGGATGGGAAATGCTGGATATGTCCGTCTATGTAAAAATGTTACGTCGGGTGTTTTTTTTCAGCAGCGATTTAAGTTCATTAATCAAAAATAAAATAAATGAGAAAAGAAGATATGGAATAAATATTCAAAAATACCGCGGTACATCTCATCATGCAACTGCCAAAATAAATTTAGAGGTCTCCAATGGTGGTATCATAGTCTTTATGACGAACTCTTTATAGTAGAGGAACCGATTTCCGATTTATTGTATCGACCGAACACTTGTTGGCAACGTAAAGTACATAGTCACATTTTCAAAAACGCTGGCCTGTTGATAACATATGCTGTTTGTTGTTTATTTTTGCATTAAAAAAGGTTTTAAAATGCTGCTCTCTAATGAATTAAAAGAATACATGGTTTTTTAATTATCATGTAAAGTATAATCTCGATCATTTCTTACATCTAAGCAAACTTAACATCGATTAAGATTTGACAGTTTACTAACTAGAATTCTATGTTTGAAAATCAATTTTATGATTTTTGGGACGTGTCAGAAATCGGAACAATGTGATACAATGGTCGTATTCATTTCATATGCGGTGTAAATTTTCTGTGCAAGATATTTAAAAACAATATAAGGTACAGTTCAGATTTACGCTTGCATCATTTTTTAGAATTGAAAATTCATTCCCAAAGAGGAGAGATTCATCATAACTTAGCTGATATATTTTCCAGGAGACTTGATAACTCCTATATTTATTTCCATATTCTTTCTAGGGTATGAGACGTCAAAAATATTTTATTGTATATAAAAAGGTAGTTAGGGTAATTTTAAAGAGGAAAATTTCAATCTTTGGTTTAATACAAAAAACATCTTAAACATCTTACCCAACACAAATAACTCAGAAAAAACTCAAATGGACCACTTAAATCGACAGAATAGATAATATTTAATGAATTTTAAAACATTTTAGTATTCATTTGTTCGTATATTCCGAAAATTTTGAATTTGGAAGACCATCGTTTAAGGGTTTTATACACCTACTCTATTTTATTTTTTTTATTTTGGTAAGATTTCAATATCAGCTACATTCGCAAACATCAATAGACATGTTATGCTCAGCACATTCAACAATTTTTTTAATGCAGAAATCTATCATAATATTGTATGTCATATTTAATTGATAAACAAGACAATAAAGTTGAAGTCTGGAGTGTATCACCATAGTTCATACAAATAACAAAAACAAAAAGACAAGAACTCCTTTACATAACAGGAGTGGGATCAGGTGCTCCGGATGGGATGACTTCTTTACGAGCACCTGATCCCACTCATGTTTTATAAAGGAGTTCGTGGACTCAGTGCCTTTATTCTTTTTGTTTTCGTTTTACCTTTAAGTTTGTTTCAAATTTGTCTTGTCTCTTTGGACTTTGCACTTTTGATCTGTCACATGGTTAGACTACACTGGATCAATGAAATGTTAAAACAAACTCTTTTCTTCAATGAAAAGTGTATTACGCCGATATATTAAATTCCTTAATTAGACGTCATTTTCGGATTCGGAAACTCTACAAAAATTGACCCGATTGAAAAATTAAGTGTTAACATCAAATGACGGATAAACAGTCTATGTTAATATCTGTAACAATGAAGTGCCCTTTTGCTAGGAAAACTTATAAATTGAACACACAATCTAATTCCTGAACTAAAGTACTTTGCACCGAACCTCTAGAGTCAAAAAAGTAAAATTTGGGGGCTTTTAAAATTCGCGTACTGGATTAATTCCATTTGAATTTGTTGACGCCTTTTATCATTATTTCCATTCATAGACGTGCAAAACACATACATTTATTAAACAAGTTTCACGAGTTATACTGATAAGTTGTTTTGTATTAACATGAACCAGGATCGTGTTAGTTTGAAATAATAAAATGTAATCGTTGTTGTTAGTGTACTTTTGATTAACCTTTTTGGAAAATATTCTATGTAGAAAGTCAAGGTTAGACGCCTCTAAATCATAGTGCGTTTCATTTTACCAAATTATAACATCATGCGCCTATGAACCCTACTAAATAAAAAACAAAGTTAAAGACCAGAAACCAAAATGTTTATTGAATTTAAATCCAACGTAGAATTATTATTCATAAACACCACAAAAATAAAACTATTAGCTAAATCACAAAGAAATTGTAACAAGAGGGGGTGGACAGGGGGGGGGGGGGG
>JARWCS010368662.1:0-10342 GCA_034783895.1 Geukensia demissa | reverse complement strand
AACTCCAAGACCGGTTATTGGATTTTCTTCAAAATTGCAGGGTAGGTAGATCTTGTCATGCTGATCAATTTTACCCTTTGTCAGATTTTTGATATCTGTAACAGTTTATGAGTAAATTGCAAAAAACAGCAATTTACCCCTATGTTCTATTTATAGTAACAGAGGCCATGTTTTTAGTCGGATCAAAAAACCTTGGGCAATTTATATAAAGGACATGCCATACATTATTCCTGTAAAGTTTGATTAAATTTGCTCCAGTAGTTTCAGAGGAGATGCGAATTGAAAAAGTTTACGGACGGACGACGGACGACGGACGCCGGACGCCAAGTGATGGCAAAAGCTCACATGACCCTTTGGGTCAGGTGAGCTAAAAAAACAATTATTATTATACGTTTGTATAAAGATGATATAAAGACACACAAGATACTCCGAAGTTTGCCTCATACCTTGATCTGTATCTCAAAGTTGACAATGGAGGAGGCTTCACACAAAACTAGATGACAAAACGTGATGACTACAACTTTCCAGTAGTTAACGTCCCGTTTATTCGCAGTACCATTCCAGCTGCTCCGGCATAAGGGCTTATACATTTCCCAGCTCATTTTTCAAGAGCATGTGTCCATTACAGCGATTTTCTAGACAGACATTGGTCGCTGACACAAAAACTGCTCAGACAGTGGTATGTTGCTCCTCGGTTGAAATCATCACTTCAGATATTGTACGGTCGATACCACAATCATGTCGGCCGGTATGGAATATCCGTTTCACAAATGAAGACAGGCCGTTTCCTGTGAAGTGACGGAGTAAACCAAACACAGGCTGTTTAGAGGTTTTGATCATATGAAACCTTCTCCTTTACCCTGAAATGACTAATACTGGATTGAAAAGTGGACAATGGGCGGGTGTCTTTACAGAAACAGGAACTTCCGGATCACCTGAGTTCAATCTTGGTTTTTTTGTGGGGTCCTCAGCTTTTATTTGTAGTTTTATATGTTTTATATGTAAACACTTTTCTCGAGATTTGTCTGGCCTTCTGTTTTCTTTCGCTTCCTCTGCCACGTTAAAAAATGGGCTCATCGTCTCTGTCTAGTATGAGACAGGGTTCATTCATTTCTTATAAATATGCTCTAGTCATGAACATACATGAAATATTTCCCACTGGACGCTAAGCAACAATTTTGAATTAAAGACATAAAACATAAGAAAATTTCAATTGGCATTATTCTTTAGAATTTTTTTAAGTACTATAAGCCAAAGCTTTGGCATATTAGACAAAATACAAATGTGAAACAGTTGAAAATAAATACTACTGTAGTAACTATGTGGTACTACTATGTGGTTTGATCGGTTTTTGTTCTCAATTCGGTCTACATTTCTCTCGATTGTGTCCTGTGGTTGACCAAATGTTTGTCTTATGTTATATGTTAATGTCGGGCTATAAATGACAGTGATATTTTATTCTGCAACTTTCGCTTTCCGCTTACAAATGTATTTTTTCTCTGACCTGATTTGTTGAATTTCTGTATGATTTTTGTGGTTCGACTGTTGCTTCTTTTGATTTTTCCTTTGGTCGCATGTTGAGGGGGGTACCCTCGAAACTAGTTACCCCAACACATGCCTCATGTGCCTGTCCCAAGTGAGGAATTGTGGTCATAGATTTGTCTTTGTGTTTAATGTTTTGTTACATGTACATTTTTGATAATATTCAGCTAATTACGCATACACCATTTATAATTTGGGTCAATTTAGAGCTTTTCACAGTATTCAACCCTTGTTGAGGCCTATTGGAGACCTCTAGATTTGTAAATTCTCTCTATTTTTCTCAAGGTCGGAATTTACCCCCATATATTTTCATTTTCACATAGAAATCCAACATAAAGTATATGTTTGTAAATATTTTCGGACAAAAAAATCTTTCTACCGAAGATGATGTCAGAAGAGTATTATTTACTGAGAACAATTGACTATCACTTAAGATATTCCGAATATGACCTCTCGAAAATCAACATCTTTGAAGAAACTTATTTCACTTTTTTATCTTTATACCCCCTGATTTAATCATATACAAAACATTGAATGTTTTAAATACAATTCACCATAAAATGTATCAATTTCAAAGGTTTTATTACGGCTTTAAAAATAACCGATCATAACTATTTTTATGGATACTCCTTAATCGATTCAGAAATTCAACTTCTGTCCTCGTAAAATGCATTGCGCAATCTCAGCGTCCTCGTAAATGACGTCTTGACCAATGAAAATCAACCTGAAAAAATTATTTAATTTTTTATATAATCATTTAATCGTAAACCATCTACGACCGTTCGTCCCTTTTCACACGATGTTTTATCAAGTAACGTCAAAATTGGTTGTATATCTCATGTCCAGATGACCAAAAGGTGTCAGAGATGGGAAAGAAACATAGCTTGTAGCTTTGAGAAATAAGTGTGGGAGGTTTTGCGCTTTGTAAACTGAGAAATATTAATTCCATAGACATTCAGTTTACTTCCATCCTATCTATTAACATAGTTCACAAGAAAATACCTGCTATTCTATGTGTGAAGTAAAAATTCAATTAGACAGGATAACTACCTTGAGACAACGAAAGTCAACTGTACTTCATTGGTTTTAGATGGCTTCTTTATTGCGTATCCCTAGTGCTTTAATTTTGTTACAATAAACAAAAGTCCGCAGACCTTCCTTCACAGCCACGTGCCAACAGAAAACAAGTTTATTTTTGCTTTTGGTAATTGATGTAAAATGTTGATTATTTGTTTAATGTTTTTGTATATATTTGGTCCCTAGTTATTTCTGTTTCTGACATCAGTCGATTGGTAAATGGATTCATTTTTTCGTTTGTGTCTCGAGGGCATGAAAAATCAAACGGCTTCCAAATATGGTTTTGTTTAGCAATGTACATAATTAAAGAATCTATCATTTTTATATTTAAAGATCACGGAGATAGTATATAAACAAGTTTCAATTATTTGCAATTATTATTTACATATGTATAGCTATCAAAATTGTCCATAATAATTATTAGAAGAACATTTTAGATATTTATTCTTATGTCAATTTCTTTTCATTGGACACTAATTATACACCCTTTTCGATTTTTTTTAAAATTTAATGACCACACGCAATGAAAATAATAAGGAAAAGCCGCATATCTTTGTATTCTGATCGGAACCGAAATCCTTTTTTTTGCAGTTCGTGCAATGGTAATTTCTCGTGATCAATTTTATTCCAACAACCAACCAGTTCCAAGAAAGCCCAAATACTTATGTAGGTTATCGGAATAGAACAAAAGTAACATTTACACTTAATCCATTGCGAATGACCTTTTTCCCCTTTAAAGTTGCCAACATCCAAAATGACAAAATTGTTTTGACAACGAAGATAACTTTTTAAAACAAAATGCGAAGCCGTCATGACCCCCAGAGTGTATATCGATCAGTGTAAATGGTAAGAGGGAAGGAAAATCACATATCCTAAATCCATCAATTCCTTTAAAGGATAATCACAGAATGTATTCCCATTGCACTTAATAATGCAAAATTTGGTTACATTGATGATCACGTATCGTTCATCGAACTCGAAGTTAATTAAGGATAGTACAGTAACTAACAGATCTGCCCCATACATTGGCTATATAAACAGTAAAAGCGGGATCACTACAAAGCTTTATGACGAGAGAACAGTGTTGGATTTTCCAAGCGTGAACTCTCCGATCACGTGTTGCAACATTCTAGCTTGTATTATATATCATATTTCAATGCTTGTGCATCCTATAGGCGTTTCATTTATTGCGGGTTGCAAACTCAACCAATGGTTTCTATTTGAAATAATAATCATTTCTAGCTTAGTTGACCCATGACCTTTATTGCGGTTAACTCCGCATTAACCCGAAATATTCAGATAATTCCGATAATGTCAGAGTTTGTTGGAACGGGTAAAAAGGTTGTGCAAGAAAAACTGTCTACCGTATTCTTATAAAATAGTGTTTATTTTGTAGATAGAAAAAAGTGTAAGTAACTTGCAATAATACTTTTTATCAATTACGGTGTATTTTCAGCTGCGCCGAGTTTTCAAATCTCTACGGGTTTTTTACTTTATAAAATTGACCATTTATTTGCCAGAAGTGGTCTTTTGCACGCGCTAGCGCGAGACCGGGAGTACACATTGTCAAATTAAAGCTGCGTCACAATTAAATAATTTAACTAGGATTAAATAACCTACAAAAATGCTTAGTGGCGCGCCTGAATGAAATTTTAAAACTAATTCTTCTGATATATATCGCTAAAGGAGGTCCGAATAATAAAATGTGCACAATTTTTCAAATTACTTTATCTAGGTCAAACTTCAGCGCTCCCGTCAAAATTAAAGATGGCCAACCCTCAACGTTAAATACCCGTAGAGAAATTCAAGGGCAGATGATAGTATGTAAAACGCTTTTGCACAATGTAAAGCATGAACCGTTAACCGTGGTATAATTCTTTCTTTTGATTTAAAATAAATAAAAAGGCGGAAACATTAAGCCCGACAATCGCACTCCAGAAAAGCTTGACTTAGAGTATAAATCATTTTGAGTTTTCGGTCGTCATCATCACTTGATTGATACGAAATATTCATGTCACATATGACAATATCTAACAAGTGTACAATCGGACAATCTTCAAACACAGTCGGAGCTCGCCTAGTCGACTATTCTAGTTAAAGGGAGAAATTTTGTAACGAATCAGTGAGTATGCTGTCTCAATTATAAAAAAAATACAAGCTATTCTTTTGACAGTTTGAAATGTAAATTCTACAAATACCGAAAATATTTCTTTACAATGCCCTTAAATTGTCTTTCGTTCGAAACCCGTAACGTTTTTCATTTAACACAATCAATTTTGCGGACTTTTTCTGGGGAAGCAAGAAAATATGTTTTACTCCGTTTTTTCGTTTTCTTATTATTATTATTATTATTATTCTGTACCCTGAACTCATCCAACCATTTTCTCGGAGCTTATGTGACTAAAATTTATATTTGGTATGATATGTAAAGGTGTGCAATTAACCTTTTTAGTACAAACAAGGCGCTTACTTTGTACTTTTTAAAAACCCAAAAGGGGGTACCTTAAAAACTTTTTACAAAAAAAAATGTTTCCTGCAGTTCCTAGAAAGGGCAGAGGGTACAAGAGGCCCACATTTGCCACTGCTTTCATTCATTTTATTCCAACAAGATGACAACTTGTCGAAATTGAGGGATTCGAAAAGAATAATTTTTAAATTTTATGTGATTTGTTTTACAGCAATGATATTTCAGCAGCATCTCAGAAAGTTAGAAGCGTCGGTTTTATTTGGTACAAGAGGCCCTCGTGTAGTAGTGCATGCAGTACTTTTTATTCCAAACAGAGACCCATATGTCACAAGGGGAAGGGTTTATAAGGGGAAATTTTTGCCACTTTTTGCTTTGTTTATTAAAAAAATACCCGACAGTATATATTACAATAGAATTATATTAGGTATTGTTCATAATAAATAATTAAAAGCAAGAGGCCCATATGATATTCTTGGTTTACAAAAATGGTAAAAAATTGTATTGGGTATTGTTCAAATATTTTTTTTATAAAAAAGAGGCTCAATTAAAGTATACCATATGGGGATTTTAACTATTTTAAAAAATGAAAAATTGATATTAAGGATTGTTAAGTCTTTAGATACAGAAGATGCGTGACAATTGTTCAGTATTCAAACATGAGCCCCATATCATATTCTAGGTCTTCAAAAGGGGTTATGAATTGGGAGAGGAGGTATGCAACAACCAATCATAACATGGACTGCATCCCTCTTATTCATAGACTTTAGAGGATTTTATTGTCAGAAAAGCCACTTATTCAATTAAGTGAAAATCGATTAAAAATGTCAAGTTACATACATTGTTGTATTCAATCTAAAATATATAATAATAAATCCAATGTAGAATACCCATGCGAGAGATCAAATTTGCCATGTACAAAAAGACAAGACAAACTCTCTACAGACCAAAAGACAAAATGAAAAAAAAAATAAAATAAATGCTTGGAATTCCTTCTCGGAAAGTAGTGGGATGAGGAGCTCCGGAATTGTAAGCAGTCCCCGTCTTCCGCGCAAAAGCCGTCGTAAAATCTTTTAACTCTTATCTGGGTTAACGTCAATACGAGAAGAGGTCAACTCATTGTGGAATTACCGGTAACAGGTCTACAAGTAGTTGAGATACACTGATACCATATTGATCAACCAATACATGATGGCGACCATTAATTCTAAGGAGGGACTATTTCGACCTTGATTGGACGTATATATTTTTGTAGTAATTTATGCGACAACAGTATCAAATCATCTGCGACACATTATCCACATATTGCCACATAAGTATGGGTAGTTTACAATACGAAAGTTGAAGTCATCCTCTTTGTCGTAAATCATAAAATCAAGTTTTCCCTCTTGATCAATTCCGATGAATGAATCTAATGTACACCAAACGAAATTTGCTATGACTTAAGTCAATATAAATCAAAAGTACAGCTATGAAGTATGTCATGTTATATATCGTTGGAATTCTAATGTTTTGCCGCAACTCCTCCTCAGTTAAAATCTTAGTTTTACTTAGCACAAAAAATTTTCCCATTACCCCTCTATGTTAAATTTTTGACATTAAAAAATCTGTCTCAAAATTTAAAGTAACTGTTAATTTAAATATTAATTTGATATTTTTTATTCTGACTTGGTGTGAAACTAATATTTTGAATATTCAATATGGTCTACTTTTGAAACCTCTGTTGACAATATAGAAGAGCTTGTCAAACATACCTGTTTTCTAATCTTGTATACAGAACTGTGTTATCGGTTCTCAGTACAAAAACAATATCAAACCAACGCTCTGGGAAAAATTCACAACCATGGTAGTCTATAATGTTTCCTCCCTGTCCCATCGGCCCCTCTAACTCATCTATAACCTAAACATTGACAATATATCTATAAAAACCAATATTCTGTGAAGAACTCTTGATTTATTTTGTATCTCCATTTATTACGAATTACTTGACACCACTTGATCTTAAAGGAAGAGACATGAGGTTAATATCAAGAAGATAGCACAACTCCTAAACAACTTGAAAATGAAAACCTACATAATTAGTAAACCACAGCTTCCGAACAATGACCATATTCATTTCTTAAATTGGCAATTTTCAATTTACATTCTAAAACCAGAACTGTGAGCAAAACTTGTTTGAACCATGACTTTTGTTTGCGATGTGAAGCTACATATCAGCCACAATTTTAGTTTGCAAACTGAGTAATTTGCGGTGTTTATATTTAAATATGTAGGTTGTCATGTTTTGATTTGTGTAATTTATTTTCATGATTTTCTTCCCTTTTTGGGCTACAAAAAAACACACCTCAGAATAAATTTAGTTGGTTTACAGTAGTTGTGGCTGTTTTCCCTTGGTGAGTCTCAACACAAATTTAAATGTTTTGGTAAATACCACAACAGTAATCTGATAGAATCAAGTGAACAACAGATAATCTAAAACCAATCTATCTTTGTTGAGCAGAATATCTTTTCACTCAAGGATATAAAAGTGTGGCTCAAATATTGTTACTTTCTTAGATACTCTATCCATATTTCAATATCTGTTTCGAAGTTAAAACATGAGGCCACAGCCAATGCCTGCTAGGTCGCTTTTACTGCAGCTATATCGGATATTAACATTTGTATAAAAGAAAAATCTGAATATGCAAAAAACTATGAAGGACAAAGATTGAGTTGAAATTGCTTTTTCAAAAGACAGCTGATCTGAGAGGGTTCCAGGAATTCAACAAGGTTGGAACAGCCACATTTATAATTTAACACCACATAAGATCACAACTGATTCTGGTTTTATATGGCTGCTAGGTATTTTTCCAAAAGGTAACAGGTCTGAGGGACTTCAAGGTAATTTACTAAAGCTGGAATTAACATAATTTTAATCTGAAGACTCCTTGCATTGTCACTGATCATCTGATGTTAAAATTGTATGATTGCCAACTAACAGTCTGAGATTTTTCCAGGAAATTTACAAAAGTTGGAATTCCCATATTGTTTAATCTTTAGACTTTATGTCGTCAATTTGCTGATTCCAGTTGTACATGGTTTCCAGGTACATTTTCAAAAGGAAACAAGTCTGAGAGACTTCCAGGAAATTTACCAAAGTTGGAATTTCCATATTTCTATATCTACTCTCCTCAGCTTTTCATTTGATCACCTGATTCTATTAATGTATGGTCAACAAGAACTTTTCAAAAAGATAACAGGTCTGAGAGTCTTCTAGAAAATTTAGAAAAAGTTGGAACTGTCTGATCTTTTAATCATAAATCTTCATATGATTGAAATTTACCTTCTGATTCCACTTGCCTATGGTTGCTAAGTACTTTTTCAAAAGGTTAACAGGTCTTAGAGACTTCCAGGAAAGTTGGAATTACCATTTATTTAAATCTTAAGACTGCACATGATACCAATTTCTGATTTCTTTTCTGTATAATTGGTAGGTAATTTTCCAAATTTAAAAGGCCTGAGCATCTTCTAGGAAATTGACCAAAGTTAAATCTCCCATTTATGCAACTTCCTAACAGTTTCATTTGGGTGTCTAAGATAGATTCTGAGAAAACAAAACCTGGAACATATTTTTTATGAAACTACAAGCATTTTCAAAGTTGAAACAACCAAGATCCTACATGACTTGGGGTCAATGTCATCTTAAATTGCCTTCATGGCATGCATGCTATATGCATGCAACTTCATGGCAGGTTTCATTTAGTTATTCAGTACAGTTTAACTTGCACAATAAGGCAGATATTCCAAGTTGAAACTGTTTTCCATGAATGATCTTCAGATCAAGGTCGTCAAAATTTGCAACTGATATGTGATTATTTTCAATGCAACATCATAACAAGTTTCATTAAGATATCAAATAAAGTTTCTGAGAATACAAAAACTTGGGCCTAACTTCCAAAGCAATCAAATTTTCTATGTCTAAAACTGTTTCTCCTGGGTGAACTTGTCCTCAGTCACATTATTTGCATCCTTGGCATGTGTAATACACCAATAGAACTCCATAGCAAGTTTTATTAAGGTATCTAGCCTGGTTGCTGAGAAAACAAAAACTTGGATGTAACTTTTAGTACAAAAGCAAATCTTCTAAGTTGAAAAATGATGAGCCTGATTGACCTTGAGGTCAAGATCACCTAAATTTATTTAATGCCCCAATACACTATCCTGCCATGATTCATGAAGCTACCTTGTATAGTTAGTGACTATATAGAAACTTGGACATAGCGGATGCAGACACGGAAGATGAGGCAATTCCAATAGTCCACCTTTGCATCCTAAAGGCGAACTAAAAAACACCTTTAATCAGTGTTCTGGACACCAGAGTGGTCTCAAGGGCTGAACCCACATAGCTGACCCAGTGCCATCCCCAGGTGTCAGACAGGGGAATCCCTCTCTTTGGGAGGGGGTGGGCTGACAAGTCATAAAATGGAAAGGCTGTGAACAGTGGGTGACATGTGTGGAAAATGTTACACTCCATGCACATCAGAGATCCTTTTGTAGATTTTTGAAAAAGAGAAGGCCTAATTAAAAAAATGGCCCATAGAAAAATGCTACAGTTATTGTCCCTAACCACCCCTCCGATTTTCCTGAGGCATCAAAAGCTGATACACTGTTGTGTCACACCTTAACCTCAGTTTCGGTAATTTTAATAATTGTTGAATTTGTCGTCTTGAATATGCATGAAATATTCCACACTGGACATTAACAATCAATAATCAATTCAATCATTTAATCACTTTTCTTTTCAGCTATTTTAAAAATAAATTCTAGGCTCTTATATAAAGACAAAACTCCTATAGCTTCAATATGAGTGTGTAAAGTAAAATTTGATTTAAACTTCAGTAAAATATTACCCTATCTTCATCCAGAATAGGACAGTTATATTCTGGGTCAAATCCATCATATAAATTGCCATCCTTTGCCAGATCACCAACATTTATATAATTCATTGCTGCTCTCTGTGCTAGTTCTTCTGCCAATGTAGACTTCCCAGTACCAGGAGTTCCTGCAATGGACAGAAATTATACTTAAACTAAGGGCCTGTTCACACTACCATAGTTAATCCTGATTAACTCATGTAAATGTGACTTAAGTCACATTGTGATCAATCCAGATTAAATTGTAGTGCAAAATGTGGATTAAATCAGGCGTCAAAATTAGTAACCTTACTTATGGTATTTTAATCTCTAGGCATTCAAGTTTAATCTGGATAAAGCTAGAAAA
>JARWCS010368651.1:0-10343 GCA_034783895.1 Geukensia demissa | reverse complement strand
CGACAACCCCATGACAGGCAAAAACTAAACTTAATTTTCTACACTTGTTCCTCCCCCTTTTGCCTACATTGCAACAAAAAGGGGGCCAGTGTGGAGTTGTTATTTTAATTAGATTGTATTTTAATCGAACTTAAATACATAATTTTGTTAAGAACAAGCAAATTACTTCATTCAATGTCTGAATTACGATGAATTTGATCATACGTATATACCCATATATATCATATGTTCATGTACTTATTTATCATAATTGGAAATGAAGATACATTTATGTTTTCTTTACAAGAATGAAGTAGTCAAACTCTGTTATAATCACCGAAGTTTAAAAAAAATGTTACACTTGAAATTGAAAGGTACCCGACAGCCCAATATTTCAATCTATAAGGTAAGGGAAGTAAAATATGAAGTAAATGACTTGGATCCAGACCAAGCGAGGACTTGTCGATTTAATGTCTCCTTTGTAACATAAGCATAGTAATTCGATGGTTGACTTTGTGTTTTTTATTATTATTTATGTATAATTTTTCATAAACACAACAAATTATAGTTTCCAGTAACACTATATCAAATTCTTCATTTGTGGCAGAAGGGAGGTAATTCATTGAAGCAGCAAGTAGCACTTACTCTGAACACGAGATGTCTTCATTGCGCATTCACACCCCTTCGGAAGCGTCATTTACTCACCTTTGGGCACCGTCTTCGTTGTAACATTAAAATATAAAAGATACCCCGGGATATTGGGTTATTCCTAAAAACTACAAAAATGAAAACTGTCAATAATATCGCAAAAAATATATAAAATATAACTGGGTCTTAAACTGTACCACATATAACAACCTGCTACACCGTCCGTAGGTGGACAAAACGCACGCTTCAAATCCTTGAAACATCTCACCTTTAGATGATTTTTCCCTTCTGCCTATAAAATATATATGCAATACAAACAAGAAATTCAGTGGAAATTTGACACTTAAAAAGATATAACTACTAGACTACTCGCAACTAAAGATTCCTGAATAAAAATTCAACTAAAATATTCAAAACGACAAAATTAAGACCAAAGAAATTCAGTTCATCTCTAAATTAATAATTAATCGAAAATATACAGATTATAACTATGAAAAGTTTAACCGCCTTTGACACTGGCCCTATTTATAAATCGAGATCAAAAGTGCATATTTCAAAGAGACAAGACAAACTTGAAATAAACTATTGATAAAACGAAAACAAAAGGCTTGAAATCCACGAACTCCTTTATAAAACAGAAGTGGGATCAGGTGCTCATGAAGGGTAAGCACAATAGAGGTATATCGGCTAGGGATAAATCAATGTAATACTTACAGCAAATCCCATCTTCCCAAGTCAAGGATTTGCGGTCCAATATAATCCACATAAACCCTTGTCCAGTCCACTACGACGTCGTAAGAATCATGTTTATTTGGCAACACCTGTGAACACCAGGTTCATTTGCCAATTCTGTGGATGTGGAACTGGTCTGCATTTACTATATTTATCGAAGTTGACATGGTTACGTCGGGCAGGGATCAGGTGGTGAAGAATCGTCACCATCACCCTCCAGTGTAACACCAGCACCGGGGATAATCTAGTCTTTGTTGTAATGCATTAATCTCCTCAAACCAATTTTGGCACACAGAGTCCTAAATCCCAGCATCAACATTCTTATAGTGCAGGTTCATGGACATGGGCATGTACCTTCAGAAATCGGACCAGTACCTCGATCAGATAATGCAGTCTTGGATGCACACAACCATTGAGCCATAACCATTACCATCTGTGTTCGGAAGTTACACAACTCTTCAACCCTGGGTTTATCCGTTTATCCCTAGTGCAGTGAATCCCACAGGGCAAAAATAGTCTAACCGGTTTACCAGCCATGTCGTCTGCAGCCTTCCAGTCCCGTGATAAACATATATTTCTTCGGCAGGCACTTAATGACTACCACCAGTGACCACTTTCTGGTCTGGTGTTTGTGCCCTCAGCGTCCTCATACTGTTTTAGTTGAATGCGTCTCCGCTTCTTTCTGGACCCCTTTTTCTCCATCTTCCGCCACTTTTCTGACACGGACTTTCGAACCGGATTCCATAGTCAAACCTCGTCCTATTCCAGCATGAAGTAAATGGTTGCTCGGGAAGGAAAGGTAGCAGCAAACATCTGCAGTTTTCCCTCTGACTCATTGTCAAATACTACATTCTCTCGTTTATATTGGAGATCCTGAAAGTAACAAATTTTAAAAATAGTTACTTTTCTTTTCTTGAACTTTTCATTCTAGTTGGCAATTTGGACATTTAAAGTTATACATGAGCTCTGCTTCGTATTGGCTAAAGGAGAGACATGTGGGTGAAAAAACTACTGACAATTGTTACACTGGATCATCATTCCCCCAGTATATGGGTCCTTATGTACACAGAATTTTTCGTCACTTGATTAATAGACCTATCCATGAGAAGGGCGTCATCACCTTGCCTAAACTTCCCCTGACAGTTTCTTACACATCCCAGAGGGTCACGATAAATGTTAAAAGCAATTCGCTGTAGCTTAACTTTGTAAACCAACGGAATCATCCTCTTGGTGCAATTCCTTGTCCTTTTCATGAGAGACTAAACTTCCTACATTTCTCTGTATCTGAACTGAGTCCAACACAATTAAACACCAGGTCGTCTGCTTTATACCCATTCCACTAGATTTTGCTTCTTATTTTGATTTGTTTAAAAATGATTATTTTCTCTACTATTTTGGATCTCGGCTTTCTTATGTTTTTGTTCTAAAGCTGTCGATCACAGGTTACTCCTTAAAATACGTATACAGCAAAATGAAATTCACAGTACTTAGACGATATTGCTATAATGAAGATTTTGAATCTCTTTTTTAAAAAACAACGGGCTAAAAACGTAATTATTGACGCCACTTGTAGTTCAGCAATGGTTTTCACATAAATTCTTAAGTCCAAGATTGATCGTAAGTGTAGAAACTTCAACGGAAATCTCATTGTTACGTCATAATTTACGATAGAATTTACACTTACGATGTTTTGTGAAATTAACTGCTGAGAAGTTGAACGAGGTCAAATCAACATCAAAAGGTCTAGAGGGTGCTTCTTCACAAACAAATACTATAAAGCGGCTAAATAACTCCATTACAGAATATAAGAAATAAAATGTTAAAATATTAGTGGCAGATACCGGTAGTGTTTTTCTATTGTATTGCTAGTCAAACCATTAAATTTCTTACAAATGCTAGAATTTCACATTATTGGGATACCGATTCGGTGTATAATGACCTCTCCATTATAAAATAAGGAAATATGAGATAATAATAGAAGTTCCCGTGAATTGAAGAAAAAAATCAACATTTTAACTCAAATAATTCCGTCTCGCTCAGCTCGGCAACTTTTTCACTTCATAAGCCCCGTACGTAGTTTGTTCCACATTCAGTCAGTCCTATGACACGACAAATTTGCCAAGATTTGTTTATTTTGATGCTATATTGCGAAGCAGACATGCAAATGATATGAAAAAGCAAGTTTTTCTTTCACAGGTGACGTCTACAATTTCTTCCATTTAACTTGTGGAACTTTTAGGAACTAATCGTCTGCATGCCTTCGTCAGTCATAATTCGTGGTATTCGTGGTTGTGATTCTGCTAGTTTCAACGAATAACATTAGCTTCTGTGTGAGCAACATTGGGTTCTGTAGAAGGGACATATGTAGCTGTATTTCGTTGACCATGGATTGTCCGCCTGATAAGTTTTCCGTTTTGTCGCCTTCGGGTGACAGCAAATCGAAAAATTGTAAGAAAAAATCTTCGTCTGTATCAATTGGTGGTTCTGAAACCTATGAGGAAAATATCATCGCAATCATGAAAAATTAAGCTTCGCCGACCAAGTGCAAATTGAAAAGCTTATAAAGTTTTAAAAAGTTATTATTCCAATCATTTCGATTGTTTTCTTTTATCTAACATTACAATGTGGGAATGGTGCGCACTGTGAGTTGTTTTCAAAGAACTCCAACTTAACTTAAATTACTGCGGTTTTCAAACTTATAACAAAATTAATCAGTGCATAAATAAAAGAAATACTTTTTCAGCTAATAGTCTTACGAACGCAGGGAAAATGTTGAAATAAATTAAGAATGAACTCTGTTCTTTTTTTTCAGAAGGAGCAGAATGAGACTTGCGTAAACTGGAAATCTGAAATAAAAGCGACGACTGCATTATTTTTCAACAGGAAATTAAGCAGGATCAGTCTGTCTCAAATCAAATGTCCATTCAGCTTGTTAATGTAAAGGGTCACGTTGGTTATCAACTGCACAATCCATTTGGTTTCTGGTCTTTGTTCTCTTATAAAATCTTAACATGTAGTAACAACATTTCTGATCAGGTGTGGGACGTCAAAAAATCTGGCGTTCTGGCTTGAATGGTAGTACCGCAGCTCTCCGGTCTCGACTTTTCTCAAACTTAATTAAAAAAAGGTTATGGCCTGGTTGGAAAATACTTATTGTACCATCTCCGGGAAGGTTGACGGGGTTATATCAATTAACGTAGAGTTGAATCGATTCTGGACACGGTTTCCAACAGACCCTCTTTTATGGATGGCATTCCAATTTGCAGATACAGGTACTGGTCTCGGGGTCATTTGGTAAAACGTCGGGTTCAAAAGACTGGTTAGGCAGGTTGGCAACAAGCAGGCTAGTAAAAGGTGGACTGGAAGAAATCTGGATATGTTTCAATGGCGGGCTTTCGTACAATCCTGGTATCTGGGTAGGTGAACGTTCCTCTTCGCCGACATCTTCTCTGTGACTAGGTCCATTATATTCTGGTGGTTGGCCATATGCTGTTTAAAGTCGTCCTCTCTCTGGAAGGTATGACAGGTCCGAACAGATCTCTCCCGCATGGGTAGCTTCACAACGCTTCTTGTGGCCATAGCGGCTAGATTCTTTACCACAGATGGAACAGTTATTGGTCCGACTACCATCTACCATGGTTATTTTCATGACGTCTCAGGTTCTTCTTCTCGGTAAATTCTTTTGAACATGCTGCTGGTCGCTTCGAAATGAAGAATGCAACTGACGGGAACTGTAGAAAAAATAACGGGAAAGTAGAGACTCTAAACAAAATGGCGGGGAATATAAAAGGGACGGGGACAGAAATGGCTGGAAAAAGTGTAATGCCCCTTGTCAGAAAACCAAACAAAAAGACGAAATCCCCGGAAACAAAGCTCACTTCATGCATACGCAGAAAAAAATATACTACTAAAGTAAAGGCTTTGGTCTAACACCAAAAATCCAGAACCATTGGTCTAACACCAAAAATCCAGAACCATTCCAAAAACCCATAGAATATAATGAATAACACTGAAAAAAACACCAAAATCCGAGAAAGGCAGGGAAATTTTGAAATGCTCTATCACGCGCATGCTCACAAAAATAACCTACTTCTGTAGTTCAAACGGCTTTGCCTAAACCCTAAACTTAAATGCCTCGAGTCATTCTGAAAACGTCAATGCCTGGAAAACCTGATTAAAGCGAGGGAATATTTGCCTCGCGCATGCGTACTTCCGATGAGTAATTTCCGGTCACGTGACTTATGGTGAACCCCATCTCCGGTCTACGTCACATTCGGCACAACGTCTCCTCCTACTCCTCTGGAACAGTTATAACCAGTCTAAGCCCATATACTAAGTGATGTACGTATCATGCCACATCTCCTATTTTTTTTATTTTACTTTAACCGCAGGCTTCATTCATCAATTTGATTTCAGCATGTGAATTTTTTAGTATTTTTAGAATAATGATATAAAAATGGACGAAATGGTTTTGTCATGTTAAAATTTATTCCTTCGACAATGTCATAAATAGCTTTCATTAAAGACCTTAGGTATTTACCACAAACGCAGTTGAACATTAGGACAATCCCAGATAACAGAGAGACTGCACTCCAACCACGAGAAAAAAAGAGGAATTTTTTTTATCTAGAGGTCTCCAAAAAGCCTTCAACAAAGGTAGAATACCACTCCCTTGTGAAAAGCTCTAAATTGCCCCAGAGAAAAAACCGTGTATTTGTAAAATAATACTGCTCCTTCCTGAAAATTATCAAAAATGTACATTAAACAGAACAATTACAAAACTTTGACCACAATTCCTGACTTCGGACAGGCACATTGTGGTGAAGTAAACCCCTGTCTTTTAAATATTATTGCGTAGTTTTTCTCTTGTGCTGTGCAGAGATCGTAAAAAGATTCCCTATGCTTCAGTTGTATGCCCTCATCTATTTTCGGGTACTGAAATGTTTGATGGAATCTTTCCAACATTGTAGTTTGTGAAATTTCGATTATTTTTATACTTGGCTTATCGCCGTTCATTAGGTCATGAACTACATATATTAGACTCAATATCATATATTTATGTTTCCTGTTTTTTTTTTTTTTTCAATAAAATTGAAACATCCAGAGTTCAATCGGAACATAAGTTGCAGTTCTGTCTAAGTAACAAAGTATTTACTGTGTTAATTTCAGCAAAGATTGTTGATAAAAATGTGTCTGTATTTCATTGTTGAAGGCCTTTAAAGATCTCTAGGTTTGTAAATTCTCTATGTTTTTTTTCTCGAGGATGCGGTCTCTCTGACATTTACTCCATATCTTTTCATTTCCATATCCAATATAAGGGTTTTTGGTTTTGTTTTTGT
The DNA here is from genome assembly GCA_034783895.1 of Geukensia demissa. Classification (NCBI taxonomy): domain Eukaryota; kingdom Metazoa; phylum Mollusca; class Bivalvia; order Mytilida; family Mytilidae; genus Geukensia; species Geukensia demissa. Next base: position 3,645 of record JARWCS010368651.1, on the reverse strand, counting down.
TATTTTTTTTTTTGTTAACATTGGTAAATATATGTAGAAAATCGCATTATTCATACCTTGTATCTATATCAGAATGGAAATTGGACAGTGCGGCAGGTGTCTTTAAAAAGGGAGGAACTGTTTACCCTTCCGTACTATCCCCGGTTGTTATTTTTTTTTTTCGTGGGTTCCAGATTGTTCATATTTAGTTTGATATGTACACTATGTGTCATGTTCCGTGGAGATTGCCTTTTGTATGGACCTTTGGTTTTTTTTTCCTCTTTCTTGTATATTGGTTTCTGTAGTTGGATAGCAGTAACAAAATTAGTTAATTTCATATGAATAAACTTGAAGTATGCTTGATGTCATAACAAATTAGATGTTCGCCCCAAACACTCATAACCACCTGACATTTTATTCCCCTTACCTAATGTACTTTTCCATATTCTTATTTTATCATTTTCTGTCTGGTACAAAGAGGTGTTATAAAGTGTTAAAAGTTATCTTTATCTAATGTGGTACGATGACTTACTGCCTTTAGAAAAAAAAATATTTTATGAGTTACCAATTTCCCTTTAAAGGCAATGCAACTCGTCAACGATCTCAAATCATGCGTGTTAAACTCGTCAACGCTATATTATAACTAAAGCTATTTTCATACCATTTTATATTAGTCAAAATACTTTACTGTACAATGATACCAGCCAAATGACAGTCTTCCGTTTATCCGTGGCATATCTTTATATAAGTAAAATTGAAGTTATATTTCTTTCGGTATTTCTTTTGAATAGGGTAGTCATATGCCTTTCAGTCTTTCATACAAATATTCACATGTTTCTAAATAAAATAAACAACTAATCAGTTTTGTTTCAAATAATAGTCTTTGTCATATATTGATTGCTGCAGTGGTTTATTATATTCGTTTTTCAAAGTAATATTTTGATGTTTTTACTCATTATAGTTAACGGACCCGTACCCTACTTTGTCAACATAAGCTGTCTTGACGTGGACTCGAGTCGCGCGTGTTTAGCTCCTAATAACTGCACATAATTCTCACACCACCACGAATCAAAAAAAGAAAAAAAAATATGGGAGGGAATGTAAATAGTCTGATTATATAATAGAAAGTCGTGATTTTGGTAGGTCTGCCTTGCTGTCTGTCGACCTGTCCCTACGGTTTTCTTTCGCTTCCTCTCAGTTGTGTTAGAATAAGCGGTCAAATGACTTGTTTCTACTGTCTAAAAACCGATTTGGACGAATATAAATATACTAAATAAACCATCCGAACTTAAAGGGAAAATTGCCAAAACATTTTTTACATAGGTCATTAAATGTAACACAAATAACTGAGATGTTTACGACTTAAAGGTGAATTCCTGTAACGTTTTTAAATAGGTCAGTAAATGTTACGCAGTATTATGAGATGATCGAAATAAAAAAAGATTTAATCCTCTGACATCAAGGTATTCATGGTATTTGAATGTAAATGATCAAAATAATGAAAAGCTAACTTAGATTATTTGTATATGATTTTCATCTCAACGTTAAGCAACAGTCAGTCAATCAATCAATTTATCAAAATCACGTGACGTAATTATTAAAGTTCAATGACATACATCAAACAATGCATTAAGAAATAGCCGCCACTATATATATATATATACTCATTATATATGATCACCTCATGAAACAAAAAACGGGAGTGGACTCTTAACTTAACGAATATATATATATATATTGCAAACAGGTAAAGGTGCAAAAAGTAGTCCTAAATGGAGTACGGAATGTGTTCAGAAAAAAGTAAAATTGCCGAAGACAGATGTAATGATGAAGGTTAGTAGCATTATGTTTATATCCGCAATAAATTTAATATGCATTTAAATACGAAGATGCTGAAAATGAGTTATCTATAGTATATGTGAAACCATACCTAAAAAATTCCACGATTTTTTCATGATGTAATCTCAAAACGACTAAAACTTTAGTGAACACAATGGTGTAAATTTTATAAAGGGGACCGAAGGGCCACGGCAATCAAGACGGAACATGAGATGTATACACACGAAACTAAAAACAAACATACAACTACATGTATAAACAATATGGACCTCAACAAAAAACGGGAGTGGACTCTTAACTTAACGAAATGATTAAGAAATACCAGAAATAAAAATCGGACAAGAAATGACTTCATAACATCTCTAAAAGTTTAATTTTAGTAACACTGTGATAGTTAAGATTTATAAAGATATAAATCCTTGGGCGGAGCTTGACAAAAGGGTATAATATCATATACGAGGTAAAGGTATTATTTAAAAGCCTACCAATACATGTCTAGTTTGGAAAATGTTTTGCTAAGGAAAACTGGGGTGCACGATACGACCACAGTACGTTGACATGAGACGTTGCACATATGAACATTTGGGTGTGTAGCCACAGTATTTTGCTGGTCACATAGACACAATCGGTGATCCGTTTGACCGTCTTTATCCCCAAACTGAATCAACTTTTATTGCATTTTCCATGGGGAATAATTTTGACTCATCAGTCAAAATCGGATGAAAAAATGAAAGCAGTTTTCACAGGCCGATAGCTACTTAAATAGAACAATAGATTTGGAACTCTCTATTATACGAGGCGAAAAGGGTCCACCGAAATTGTTTATATTAGTTGCAAGTTTTCAAAAAGTTATTTAAAATCTTTAAAATAAAGACTTGTATGTAGCATTTAGCATTATCTTTTACAAAAGCAATGTAGACAATTGTAAATTACCGAATATATCAATATTTTCTTCACAAATCCCTTTACAAGGTTATTATGGTAGGTCTCTTTAGTTTGGGATCTCCAAATATCAGGATCACCAATTTCTTTGAAACAAATTCTAATAATTCTTAACATGTCAGTTAATACAAGTGCAAAATTTGGGCTCTGTTCTTTACTTCATTGCTTCAGGAAAAAATTCCAAAGTTGACATAATTTTCCAGCATATCACACCCGATTAGTCGAGTTTTACCTGTAATTTGATCACCTCACGGTCAATTTACTTCAATAATCATTTGTTAGTTTAGGGCCAATCTTAGAGTGCATAAAGCTAAATGAGCGGGAGAGTTCAATGACCCATGATGTAATTTCAAACTGGCAGAACTTCGAAATTGGGTGTAAGAGATATTTGTCCTCATTCCTTTATCAAAATAACAAAAAATTCTACAAATCGAATCTTGACATGGCAACCATTGAGAAACTTCGACCATTTTTTTTGTTATTTTGTAACAGCATTAAGGTAAATAGAACCTTAACATTATCACCAGACTGTTAAAAAACTAATTAAGCATCTAATTATTACAGTTTCATTTCAAATGAAGTTTGGTTTTCTGCATTTAAATAATATTTGTCTTTTTTAGAGGCTTGATGATTTTGTAACATAGAATATTGTGCTTGGTTTGCTTCACATAATGTGGATTTATGAATTTATAATAAACAGATAATATCTTCTGAAATACAGATATTAGTGATCTAAAAAGTAAAATCAAACTATTATTTCTACTACTGACAAGCCTATTGCGGTAACCTTAACATAATTCAATATATTATTATTTGGGAAGCTGCATTTGATTTTACCTTAGATTTTTTTTGTTGCACCAGATATTAACTTTATATCTTTCCCCC
>JARWCS010368640.1:0-10343 GCA_034783895.1 Geukensia demissa | reverse complement strand
CCCCCCCCCCCCCCCCCCCCCCCCCCCCCCCCCCCCCCCCCCCCCCCCCCCCCCGCTAAAAGCCGATCTAGTGTTTGGATAATTCTAGACTCTCCACACGTTAAAGAATCCTTTGCGACAACTTTTTATGAGATCTAAATTATTTTTTGTTAACTTCTTCCGGAATATGGCTGAAGTAGTATATCGCCGGCTGGATGTTAACAAACACTCATTCAACCACAGAGTCTTCGGCGCTGAGAAGAATAACTTATTCCCCTTCGACCCCGTAGTCATCATTTATATCTTTTATACATATACCTGTAACAATTCCGATGATTCCTGCTGCCATTCCAACTTCTCCATTCTTCTGACATTTCCCCACAAATACATATAATATAATTAGGAAACATGTCACTAATGTCCCGAAAAATCCGAATGTTACAAAAGCCTGTACAACTCCATACCAGTCTACAATAACAAAACAGTGTTTTATTAACCACAACTAACAACCACCCAATTGTAAAGTCTCTCTAAATTATTTTAAATATGTTGATAAAAAAGCGGATGCATTGGAATATGATTATCTATATCTTCATAATGGAGCTACCCGTACAGTTTCTTTTTCAAAATTATGGCTTCATTTATCGTTCACGTTTGTCGTACTGATGTTAGCCCCAATTATAAGACTCTATAGTGGACATAAAGGACTGATTTGATTCGTCCTGAATATGGCTGAAATATTGGTCACTGGATGCTAAGCAGCGTTTCTATTATTGTAAAAATCCTAATGTTGAATCTAAGAAAAAATTTGCCCTGATCATTGTGGTTGTTCTTTTCCAAAATGTTTTAAATGTTATCATTTATTACCTATATATTGATGCACAATGACCACTGATACAAACATAATAAGCACTTTTATATATAACTAGATTTTTAAAAAATACAAGCTTACGCTTAATACAACTACAATCATTAAGAACTAGATATAATATAAGAATTGTCACATTTTCTCCATGCCTCCTGAAGAAGGAGGCCTTCACAATATCGACCTAGTGATAGTAATGTTGTGGACACAGTGATGCTTAATTAAATAAGCACGAGTTAAAAACCAGCGGCAAAATAACGTCAGTTCCAAAAAAACGGTTGGGTTAATTTTCATAAGTTATATATATATTATTTGATTCAATTCTAAAGAACTGAAAATACGAAAAGTATTACACCAAGTAGTTGTCCATACCGCAGGATTTTGCTTCCCATTTCGATTTGTTTTGAGTACATGTATTTCTTTAACTACAAAGTGTATGTTGGGATCTCGGACTTCTTTTTGTCTTGATTCCAAAGATATTAATGATAGGTTACTCCTTGAAATGTACATGTATATATCCTATCGAAATTCACCATATTTTCCTACATTGATAATCTTCTGTTTTGAAATCACTTGGTCGATACTTAGCTTCCCTAAGTATAATTCACCAGTCCAGTTGCCAGACTTATCGGATATCGTGTAATGTTTTACAAAAATTTGCTGCGTTTGTTTAAATTATAAAGTAACAGAAATATAGAGGTTACTCTATGAAATGTACATATACCAAGTCGGGATTCTGTATTTCCTTCGGTATTATCAATATTTATTCAACAAGGGAAAACTTGTATTTTTTAAAACAATTATTCCAGTATATTTTTGTCTGATGTTTGAAAGACACTGTTTTTTGATCTTAGGTGCAATGGTTAAAGTGGAGAAAAATCATAACCTTGCGCAATATTAGATGAAAAAAATTCCGGTTATCTTCGTCATCCGAGAATGGTTATCAGTTAGAAGTCTTGCATTTTGGACTCCAAAAACCCCCCAAATCACTCCTGGATTATTAATAAACATGGAAACACTTGCTAGTGTTGTTCATCTGGGCAACGTTGCTCTAAAGATGTTCAAACCGTTGTTATTCGTCATGGTAGGAATCAAATAAACTAGTTAAACCCCACCACATGTCTCATGTGCCTGTTCCAGGTTTGAAATTTAGGTCATATGTTTGTCTTTGTTTTGTGTTATATGTTTTAGTACGTGTACTTATTTGATAATATTCAGGTTAGAGCAGTACGTTTTTATATGGGCGATTTAAAGCTTTTTACAAGAAGTGGTATTCCACCCTTGTCGAAGGCTCCTTGTGGAGACTATAGATTTGTAAATTCCCTCTGTTTGTCTCGTGGTTGGAGTGCAGTCTCTTTGACATTTACCCCATATCTTTTGATTTTCATATTTACATGCATTTAAATTTGGCTTTTGAATGTTAATTTTAAACGGATAAAATATGTGGATCGTGTCATTCTGCCATATATTCCATATACTTTATTTTAAATAAAATGTCATAACCAGATTTATATAAGGACTTAAAATGCTTTTACTTTCGAAAACTAACATTAAAAATCTATCATTTTTTTGGTCAAATTTCAAAAACATATTCAGCATCCACCTGAAATGATGGCTACATGTAATTCGGCGACGTTTTTGTTACTGGGACTACTTTCCATTAAAGAGGAATTGCACACCTGCAAATTTCAATCTCTAAAAGTTGTAAAGTGTTGAGAAAAATAATAACCTTAAGAAAGACAATTATGTTCTTCTTTCGAATCGGAAAGATCTAAATAAAAAGCCATACAATTTACATTTAGAATAAAGGAAACTTTTTATAAACGTGCTTACCATTTGCCCATCCATCAAGAGCAGAACACCCAGCACTACTTATTCCTGGTGCATTGCTGTCTCCACACAACCTCCACAGTCCCCAGTGTTGGGATCCAATCTTATCATAACCCCACGACGTTGTAGTGTAAGATATACAAGTTAACAAGGACGCTATCAGCAAAAGAATAAGGGCTACTTTGCACAGAATAGACGCACTCTTAAAATCACCCAGTATAGCCATTGTTTCTATAGGTTATGTTTCTGGGTTTGCTTTGATTTGAATTTTTATGAAATTTTGTCGTCAAAACAGATGTAACTACAACAGATAACCGATCACTGATAATTACAAAGTAGAACTTATCTACAAAACCATTCCACTTATATGAAATCAGAAGAATCATTACAGTCAAGCAAAATTTGGACTCGCCTTTTGTTTACATATTATTGGACATTTAAGTAAACCACAGAATTTCACAAATGTGATAACATTCTGCTTGAACTGAATTAGATATATATTTATATATAATGTGTAGGTAGTTCTAAATCTTCTGACAATCCGTTAGATAATTGATATTAATAAATATCTTACCCGACTTTGGTAACATAGGAGATTGTGGCATGCAACAAATATCCTACAAATGAAGAAAATTCTCTTGTTTTCTTGATAAATCAAAGATATTTAAGTTAATTCAGAAATGTAATTATAAAAAGAATAAAATAAAATGAAGAATCGAACCGATATAGAACAAATATGTATGATGAACAAATATATTTCCTAAAAAAGGTATGAAGTATAGTACCATCGTCCCAATACCTTATATCAACAAAGGCATCGACCTTATTGATCTGGTATATTTAGACATCCTAAAGCCAATAAACATATTCCAAATTATAAAGAGAACATCGAACCTCCTATGCTCTCTTACAAGTACAAAAATACCCATGGGCATTAGAGGTGTAATTTACTCATGTTACTATACGGATGTCACTAAAGGTTTCGCGCACCTGGAAGATCTAATCTTATTGATCGCAGTTTCTTTCCATCTGTTATAGTTTCAAGATTCTTGTCATTATTAAAAATGAGAACAAAAATTGTAAGAATTTTAAGATTTGGTTTTTTCATAACGTTGCTGCTATTTACGTTTTTCCTAAAGTTGTTATCAAGATAAATAGCCACAAATACAACACATAATTGAGTCTGACATTGAAGACTTGAGTCGAGTGCTTGCACTGACTAATGAGCATTAATAGAACTAAGGATGCCAATTACTAGTGTCAAACCATACAAAAAGGGTGCACTACATCACTTCCTGCAGAACAATATGTGCATGTTTGGATAAAATCAATCGATGTTTTCGGGAGGAAAGTGCCCCTTTGATTACATTTAAAACCCCAAAGGTATGGAAAACCTCCAAAATCAATTTGTTCAAATAGAGAAAAAGGAAGTTTTAAAATTCACTTCATGTAAAACAAAATGTGCAAGTTTGGTTACATTTCATCAAAGCATGGAGGAGGAGTAGCGAATAAGAGATATGTACCCCTAAGAAAGTATTGAAAACCATATTTATTATGGAAAACCCCCAAAAATCAATTTGATTAAAATCAGAAATAGGCGGTGCACAGCTTCAACAAGATTGATGGAATCCCATCAAACCATTAAGGGAAAGTTTTATGAAGACGCGGACGATGACAAAGCAAGAGAATTGAAGTGATCCCTATATGTCACCCTTTCAAGTTGTTCTTATTGTATCTTTATGTATTGAAGCAAGATTTGCTTAATTTTACATATACATGTTTATTTGTTAAGGGTGATCTAGAACTCTTCACAAGAAAAGGGAATTCCACCCTTGAAGACCTAGAGATTCAACGATTTCATCTTTCTTGCGGAGATGGAGTAACATATCCATATCGTAACTTTTGTTTAGAGTGAATGATTTGTAGTTCTTGTCTTGCTGGTCATTTATGTTGTTTTCTCTGTTTTAGTTTTCGAGATAATAGCCAGAAAGGCAAGAAATAAGTTATTAAAGAGTAATAATTAATTCCTTTAAGTACTCAATTGGCAACTTTTGTGGGTCTTGTCTGGTGTATAGAGTTATCTCCATCTATTATGATTTGGATATACTTGTAATAAGTACAAACACAATATGCTTAAAATACAAAAAACCTTAAGAGCTGAACGGCGACATTAATAGGTTTTTTTATGTATAAAAAGCAGTTAGGAAAAACAAGATAATATTTGCAATTTGAACTTTTAAACAACATTTTTTAAATAGATAATGACCTTTGACAGTTAAATTTCCAATTTTACACCATTCGAATCTGACCAGATAAATTAAAGAAGTGCAGATCCCCTCAAGATCAAGTGAGTTCGCATTTTTACCAGATATCTTTTTCTGGCAACAGAAGTAGAATAACACTTAACTTTTAAAAATTTAAAGGGTTCTTTCCTTCCCATTTGTTTTAGCTGAAAATCTGACAAGCAAATAAGAGATATTCCCGCAAAATTAGGGAGGCACGAGGAAACTGAACATTAAAAAAACGGGACAATCTGATAAATATGGCATTTAAGACGGTTATACAAAAAAAACCAACTAAAATTGAACATTTCTATGAGCAATGTGGATTCCCCTGAAAAAAAAGCAGGGTTAAACTGAAAGGTCTATCCGGGTAAGCAGTTACTTTTTCTTAAGACACCAACCGTATTTTACTCTCTTGATTGCTATTGTATCAAGATCAGAATAACAACCTCTTGACCAAGAGAGCGAACACCTTGTCAGGATGTCACACCTCCGTTCTAAAGAAAAGGGTCAGTCTTCATCTGGGAAACGGTAATTCCATGCCGGAACAAGATTTTGGTGTCAATCATAAAATGTCTAAGGGGAGTATCCTTGTTTGAGCAGTTTTAGTGTCAATGACTAAGCTCTGTCCTTTAGGAAAACGTATGAGCTGTGAAATGTATACATCATACTCTAGGGCAGTATGAATGTAAGGGCTCATTTATACTTCTTCGCGCGACATCTCGCGAACATCACGCGACTATCACACGGTGTCGCGTGATTTTCGCTGAGATTAAAAGTAGAAACAAACCACGACAACAAAAACACCCAGACGATCGCTTTTGAAGTATAAATGAGCCCTTACTGCTTAAGAAGTTGAAGCCATCATATTTGTCTTAACTTCTTGTTTACAAATCCCCATTGCATCATTCGATGTGAAGATTAAAGTATGAAACAGACTCGGAAAGGTCTGTTCTGTCTATATAATTGAAGCTCATTTGGATAGACACGGTGAAATAATTATGAATTCGAGTTTTATTCAGAAAAAGCTATATTGTATATTCTGAGAAGGCAAAACTTATTTACCTAGGTAAAATATAATAATAGAAATTTTCGGTCCAAGACTTTGTCAAAATTTCAGAGTTTCAAATGAACTTTCTGTTCATGTCTATAGCAACATTCCAGCTGCAACTGCATACGGAGTGTATATTTCTCAGTTGATACACTACTCCAGGGCTTGTACTTTATATCAGGATTTTATTGATAGAGGGTTACTGCTGACAAGAAAGCTACTGAGTAAAGGGTTTCTCTTGGAAAGATTAGGGTCATCACTACGAAAATTTTTCGGTCGCCATCATGATTTGGTTGACCGGTACGAAATATTCATTTCACAAATGACAATGGATACCTTCCCACCGTCGTTACGACAAAGCCGTTCCTATACCGGTTGTGACTATCATCGATTGTGACTATAAACCGGCTTAGTGCACTGAGTAACACGGCAGGTGCCTCTAGTGCAGAAGTTGCTTACCCTTCCGGAGCACCTGGTTTTTTGTATGATTCGTGTTACTTCAGCTTTAGTTTTAGTGTAGTGTTGTGTGATCTATGTTTGTCTTTTACTACAATTTGTTGGGCATGGTCTGTCTTCTGACTGCGATTTTTGTCTGCACCTTTGGTATTTTCGAATTCCTTTTAATACATATATGTATGCTCTTATTTATTTTTGGGTACTGGAATGTATGTTAAAAAGATGAAGTTTTCATCTTTCCAACATGGTTAATTCTTATATTTTAGTCTGTATCAAATTACTTGAACCCATCAGTCATACTACAGAATTTCTGTAATACGTTAGGGACGCCGTTGTACCTGCTTCCAGGTAATTTCCTGTTTTCCAATATTTGGTCCAGAACGTACCAGATGAAGGTTAATCTAGAAAAGCGCTTCGTACGCAGTGAAATTTAGGCATTTACAATCGTTGATTTTTTTATTTTGTCAACAATCTATTTGATAAGAGAGAGAAATGCAAGGCACAATTTTTTAAGTACAAGTAAACAAACCTAGTGAACTAAGGCAACGGCTTAACGAGAAATATGCAGTGCACAATCGAGCAAAGATGTGGATTGTGTCTTTCTGGTATATATCCCATATTCTTTCTTTAAATGTAGAAACAATCGAGAAGTGAACATATCATATTAAAAATACATCATCGAAATTAGTGTGTAAGTGTCCTTCACTGTTCTCTTACACCCCAACCTTATACTATTTTCTAGTTTACCCGAATTACACCTTTTGACTATTTTGTAGGCATCGGTGTTCATTCAGGGTATGTCTGTATCTTGTGAATAATGTGAAGTGTTTAAATTGGAAGACTGGACTCTGATTAGCTCTATATTTTCAGGATAAATAATATAGCTACAAAGTGGCAGTTTTCCTTGAAATTGCTTAACTGAGGTGCTTCACAAGCGCAGCATGATACGACCGCAACACTTTGACATGGGAAAGTTGCACAAATGAACATTTAGGTAAGTGAAGTTCATGGTATTTTCTTGGACAACGTAGTGTTGTTGGATCAGAGATAATTTTGACCCTCTTTCTCTCCAAACTTGTTAGAGAATAATTTAAAAAAAACTCATGTTGTAAAGAAAAAATACTCAAAACTCATATGAATCGGATCAAAGTTTTCCAAATCTTGCAAAATAGATTTTTTGTCTTTTTTATCCCTTTTATCTAGAAAACAATGAGAGATAGAGAAAATCTCTACCGAAAGCTCTCGTTGAGACGAATTTAATGAAAAAAACCTTAAAAATCAGATGAAAAATAAAAAATTCTCACCTCCTTCAAATTTGCCGTTTCAACCCTTTGACCAATTTTATGTAAGAACCGGTAAATGTTACAAAAATGGTTGGAGCAACTATTGTTGTAATTGTTTTATCAGGAAGCATTTGGTAAAAACTTCATCGAAATCTGATAAAAAATACAAATTTTCCATATAATACGAAATTAAATTTTCTTACCACTTTGAACTCTTTAAGCTCAATAAAGGTAAGATGGATAACTTACATTGAAATATGAGAAAACCCCCATTTATTCCCTCACCAGGATGCGGCTAGAAGGAATTCGAAGATACCAAAGCAGCAGACAGAAATCGTAAAGTCGGAAGACAGACAAGACCATGGCCAACAAAATAAAACGAAAGACAATCATAGAACACACAACACTACACTGAAAACTAAAACTGGAGTAACACGAACCCTACAAAACCCAGGGTGAGTTCAGGTGCTCCGGAAGGGTAAGCAACTCCTGCTCCGGCAACGGCAATATCATAGGTAAATATGTGGCCTATACTCTATGTCAGGCTTTGTGAAGTGTGATTTTCGAGCTTAATTAAATGATATGTGCGGTTCTTCACTTGCATTTAATTTTAATCAAAAGAAAGAATTCTTCCACAGTTAAAGATTAATGTTTTACACAATGGGTCTCACTATACAGTTTACCTGGAATGGTCCTGGACCAATATAATTGCTTTAAAATATAAGAAATGCTTCAACAGGACGTTATGCATTTAAAAGACAGTTATGTACTTGCTTATGTACAGGTGAAATTTTATCCAAACAGTTTAATATATGTGTTTTTTTTGGAAACTTAACGCTTACTTGGTGTAAGAATATTGTGTACTAATATCAGTAAGCAGGTCATGGAAAGTTTTTTTAACACAATTATTCATATGATGAAAACATTTTTGTGTCATTTCATTCAGACTGATTTTCTGAAAAAAATTCAACTCTCATGACAATAGTTTTGCCGCTGATTTTAAAAATAGAGTTTAAATTCCTTTCCAACTAGGTATATGTTGTGTGCACCAGAACCCAACATTGAGTTCAATAGACAACGTCGAACTGTGGTGTGAGACCTAGGCAAAAACGTTTTACATATAGAATATAGGACATTTTGTATCTCGTACTGACTTTAACACAGAAAATACTCAGTGGCTGGAATTATGAAAAACAAAGTGTTTTCAAGATAGGGCATGTTGGCAGGAATTATGACAAACCAAGGTTTTCTAGATAGGGCATTTTGCCTGGAATTATGACAAACCAATGGTTTTCTAGATGGTGGCGTGTTGGCTGGAATTTGTCAAACCAAGGGTTTCCTAGATAGGGCATATTGTTTGGAATTATGACAAACCAATTGTTTTCTAGATAGGGCATGTTGGCTGGAATTATGAGAAATCAAGGGTTTCCTAGGTAGGGCATGTTGGCTGGAATTATGACAAATCAAGGGTTTCCTAGGTAGGGCGTGTTGGCTGGAAATATGACAAACCAAGGGTTTCTAGATGATTGATTGATTGATTGAATCGTGCTTAACGTCCAGTGGCATATATTTTATGCATATTCAGGACGAGAGCATACTAATGATGAATGATGATGAATGAACCCTGCTTTGTACTAGATCGACCCGCTTAGCCGGATTTTTAACGTGCTAGCACACGAAAGCAACAGTCCACAGGAAGACGTGCCACTTGACCCAGACACAATATTCTGACTCTGGGCCGACCAGTCTTTGCTTTAACTTCTAAATGCTGCGTTCTTAGCGGAGAAGCAGAAAATACAAATTTTAATGTCTTGACATGGCCGGGGATAGAACCCACATCCTTCCGCACTCGAGGTGAGCACGCTAACCATTACACCATCAAGGTGTTCTCCACTTTTGAGATGTTCTGTTAGGATTTGTTAGGTTTATATGAAAAAGAAAGGATAGGGGGTAAATGAGACATTGCACTCCAATCATGTGAAATACTGAGTCATATACAAATTTTAAAAAAGCAGTATTATTATTTGTAAATTCCCCTTTTTTTCTCTTGGTTGGAGTGCAGTCTCTCTGACATTTACCTCTTATCTTTTTATTTTTAAAGGTATGACAAAACTGGCAAAAAGCCTTAAATCTCATATATGGTAAAGGAATGATATACATAGGGGTGTAACAATATACTGGTTTATCGATATATCGCGGTATTTTTTTTACAAACCCGGTACACCGGTACAAAATCCTGCATATCGATATTTTCCAGTATGATAAATATTTGGACAGTTCAACATTTAGACCCTTGAAATTAGGTGTTGTTGACATGAAGAAGTAAAATATATGACCAAATAACATATTTTTATACATAGAGATACAGATTTCTGCCTCATAGCACAATATTTTAAGAATTACCATACAAAACAATTGAAAAGGCAAATAGTGAAATACAAGAAATGAGAAGTCGGTACGTATCAAGACGTATCATAATACGGTGGTATTGTATCCATATATGATTTTTCATTAACGATACTCATCCCTAGATATACACCCACAAATGTAGTCTTAAATCTCGTATGCTCAAGGTATATATGAAAATGAAAAGATAG
>JARWCS010368630.1:0-10343 GCA_034783895.1 Geukensia demissa | reverse complement strand
AATTCTTTCTTTTGATTAAAAATAAATACAAAGGCAGAAACGCACAAATAATTTTATAAAGCTCGAAAATCACACTCTACAAAGGCCTGACATAGAGTATAGACCATTTCCGCTGTTTTCCGTTTGATGGGTGATCTCTAATTTTACGTAGTCATTCAAGCAATTTAAAGTGTAAAAAATTGTTTTCAATGCTGTTTGTACATAAATGGATAAATATCAACAAAAAAGGGATACGCTTCCCCTTAGGTCAAACCTACATCATATTATAAATTCACGCATACATCAAGTACTAAAGCTTAAAGATAAAGCCAAAGGGACAATCAACAGAGAATGCTTCAGGCCGGGAAGGACAAAGACAAAATCGTACGGGACTTTGTACCAACAAAACAAAAGTTTTATGCATACATTTAAAAATATTGGTGAAATAAATGAATTCATTTTATTGTTTTATTTTCACGCTGTATTTTTAACTGTATTTGTTTTGTTATGTTTGTATTTATCTGCGTCCCCAGGACGGATGTTGATCTATTACAACGAGTTTAACACTGCCGTATGATTTTACCCTACGTTGATTTTCTCCATTATTTTGTTGGTGTATCAATCGCCATTAAACTGTTGGACATATATGTTGGAAGTAATTTGATACTTTTATTTAGAGCGCACCACAAAAACTAAGATCTTAGACGAAGGCCTTAAAATACCAACTCTTTCCTTAATTTCTGATGGAGATGTCGCTCTCCATATCACTTAACTTTTTTTTATTTTACGTTATACAGAATATTTTAGCTCAAGTTTGTTGTAATTTTGTTGCTTGCTGTTATGTGCATGTTTTTATTGTTGGAAATGGTGTAATTGGTTGCAGTGGTGAGTTTCAGGATAACTTTAAATTAAACAACGTAATACTCATGTCTGTACCAAATCATGCTATTCGTAGCATATATTTTCCCGTGTTTAAATGTGTGTTCCATTTTGTTTCCGTTGCCTGTTGGTTAATGGTTGTTGGTGCAAGATGGTGTGGTGTTAGTGTTTAATAGTGACCATCACCTTCTTATGACATTCTGGTCAATGGGATACTACTGAGGGTCCAAAAGATTGGCTGATTGCTGCTTAACTTCTGGTGAGCAATATTCAGCACGGGAACATGTTACTAGCAAACAAATCAATGTGTAGGCTGCAAACCGTGGACATTAAGGGAAGGAAATTTTGACTGCCACTGGTAAAAAATGCGGTTTGGGTCGGGCCAGAACATTTAGCATTGCAACTGGCCGCCTACTGACCATTCAAAATGAGCTGTTGCAAGAGGTCTTTTAACGTATATAGAGAACTTCTCCTTCAGGACGGGTTGTGAATCCATACATCCCCCCAAAACCAGGGACGCTTCGGTCTTTTGGAACTCCTGTGCCTCAAAGAAGCAGACACCTAGTGCCTATTCTTCCTCGGCATTTTCTCTGGTAAACAATGGTTGAGTATTTTACGTCCCACTAAATTAACGAACGCCCCTTCAGCATTGGTTCATCATGCTGGCAGAGAATCCAAACGGCCTATTTCTATACCCCGGTCGCCCTCAGGTAGGTGGGGCAACATAATACGTACTATAAAGATTAAGTAGTAATGATAAGAAGAACCGACAAATCGATCAAGATTAATATTTACATTTTTAGTTTCTGTCAAAGTTAAGTACATGTAATTAAGGCTTTACAGTTAGCACAATCTATTATGTTTGCATATTAAAATATCATATAATTCAATCAAATCATGCAAAACAGATCTCTGATTTCTGCAGAAGTGATGTTTTAAAACCCAATAATAATACGGTTCTCCTGAAGACCTGTGTAACCAACTAACATTCTTAAGTTATTGATAAATCCAATGCATTTGAATACTTGTTTCTGAAATCTGTATAATTTTACTCAAATGAAATAATACGGAGCAAAAATGAATAATTAACAAATTGACATTTTTCTTTTCTTCAAGCAATACAATCACTCATGCCTCAAAACATTCAGTCGGCTATATAAACATTGTTTTGCAGAAAACTGAGTATTTCATTTATGCAAACAACAAATTCTGCACTATTGTTAGATTCAATTTTTTCTTTAAGAAAATTTTCATCTCCATTTTTCAATGTATAGCACGTGTTGTGCATGATTGAGCCGTTAAATACATGAGCGGGGTCGACGTTTTCTAGAGGACTGTCCAACAGCTTGTTTAGATATATGCTAAAGTAGATACAAGACTGTAGCTGCGCAATGGCATAAAGAATTGATGAGTCGTATCCATAGAATTTAACTTGCCGCTGAGCATATTCGTTTGATTCCAGTACTATACTACCAACAAGATTCTTAATTCCGGGATCAGTTATGTCCCCTCTTTGTGACGAAATGTACATATAACAGATAAGAACAGATCGGACAAAATCAATATTAATTGTAGGTTCAGCAACCCTAACCCAGAAGGCAATAATCATCAAGTATAACGATGATGGTTTCCACGTGACAAAGGTTTCTTCAGTTGGTATTGAGCAACACAATGAAGCACTTAAAATTTTCGTCTTCAGATCACTTGATAAGGTGTAGAAATTTTCTAAGTTTGTAAGTACGCCCGGTACACTGATTACACCGGTTCTTTCCACCTCATAAAGTTTATTTGCTTTTCGGTCATGTTCAGTAACAGTAATGTTCGTTCCCAATAAAACTGCATATATCACCTGTCGCAATGATGACGTACATTCATGAGATGAAGTAGAATTTGTACCTTCCAGCTGACATAGAAGAATGTTCCTCTTATGTATCAGAGTATTCATGATAAAATTTGGTAGCTTATCTCTACGATGATATTCTACCACCCATGATGGTATATTGTTATGCGATGATTTTAATGCTCTGTCCGTGTGCAGATCATTACTATTCGATTGCAAAAGTTCACGTAGATTGAAACTTGAATACTTATTTTGCTCTGAAAACACTTTTATAGAAAGACTGACCAACTGTTCTTCCTCTTTTGTACAGAACGGAAGTAGTTGTCGTCGACCACGTTCGACATCTTTACATCGACTTATCCAGTACAAAACACTTCTGATAATCTTGTAAAAATATTGACTTTTCATTTCAAATATATCTTCTTTCAAACATCTAGGAAGTTTGAAATTGTCGCTTTTATAAAACTTTTGTAATACACCTGAATCTCTGCTTAGATAATCGTTTCCCATTACAGTTGCTAGCAAAGCCATATTTCCTTTCAAATACGGAAATTTTTTCCATAATCTTTCGGCAAAGAATATCTGGACTTGGCAGGATTCTATCTCTGTGGACCTTAAGATATCATCAAACGGCAATTCATCAAATGGAATATATCCAAATTTTACGTCAAAAATATAAAAATCACTGTCACGGGACAACACAGGACACTGGAGATCATTTGCTAATATCTGTATATCTCTGTCCGCTTCAAAATCACATTTGACATATTTTATATTCAACCCTTTTAAAACATCAATAAATGCTGTCAAAATCAAAATCGGAGCATAGTCTTTTGGATTCCTGATTCGCTGCCTTGCTCTGCTTTTCACTGTTTCAATTTTTCGGTCGTCTGCTTCATATGCGCCGTCAAATACAACATAAGGCGTTATATTTTGATTTAAAAGCCAATGGAAAAGAATTTCCACCTTTTCAGCGTAAGTATTGTAATTTCCAATAGTATCAAGTTCTAAATGTTTGTAGATAAAATACATCAAACAGTTGCCATCAACGACGAGTTCGATGTCACGAAAGGGAATGGAAACCCACAGACTAGGATTGTTCTTTACAAGGGGAATAATCCTTGGAACTCCCATAGTATGTCTAAAAATAAAATAATGGAATCATATGAGTCCAGGTAGAATCTTATTCACAAAGAGAAATGTACTTTTCTGTCGTTCAGTATATCCTCATAACAGATTGTATTTTTGATAAGATAGTTTGGTCGAATGCCAAAAGACGCCGTAGTTCTCCACAACTACGACTTTAACTGTGTATATATATACTTCTAGTAAAGTGATTTCCGTTTTCTTTCGGATCGTGTTCATCTATTTTATCGATATGAATAATGCGCTTTAATTTCGCTTAAGGTATAAACTACTTACATAAAAGTCGAATTCGTCTTGTATAGATTGGGCACCAAGAAATGTTTTTAGGCCAAAAGTTTGACTAACATTGTATAGTTCAACAATGGGAGAATTCAAGTATAATATAGGTATAGATTAGTTTACATTCTCTCCTTATATTTTTGAATGGAACAATTCGATTTTTAAATTCATATCTGTTGACGAACGGTTTGTGTATTATTCCCTGCACATACACATATCTTATGAATCTTGACACCATAGTGTATGGACAAATAAATATTTGTCTCGTCTGTTTCATAAAACATGTCTCAAACACTAACCAACACGCAATCAATCTTTATAGTCTAACGCTCAAAGCAAAAATGCTCGACAACGCACTGATTGCATTCTCCGGCATCTTAAATTTTTAAATGCATTTAAGAAAAAACAACAATAGACATCAATTATAATGAAAATTAAATAATAAAATTTTTAAAGATGAAAGAAAGGCGTATGAAATTTGCAATAATATTTTTATTTGAATATGGCAAAGTTGGCAAATGGAATGGTGGGATTTTATCTCTTTTAACTGTAAAGAACCATGTAATTTATTCCAATTTATTCCAATATTCAACTGCAATTATTATGAATACTTTAATTGCAGATATAATCAGAATTTATCTTATACATATGTAGAACGAATCAAAGAATATGATATCAAATTTAAGAGAAAGAAAGTTAAAGTGTATTTATACTGCAATGAAAATGACTAGTTTTCACTAAAAGAATTTACGTTTTTTACTTGTAAATTATAAATTTTCTTTAATATTAATTAAGAAATAATTCATGGCAGCCAAGTTTGTTGATGATTTTAACAAGGGCTGAAGTAGTTTTCACATTATATTTATCCCGAGCGTTAGCGATGGATATAATTTTGTTAAAACAATAACAGCCCATGTTAAAATAGAAACAAACTTATGGCTGCCATGAATTATTTCGATTCTAATATTGATAATACGTAAATATTAAGAACAATACAGTTTATACTGTGTACTTAATTCATTGTGACGTCGCGATTTTTTGTTCTCGCTTAGTGAAAAAGTCCGGTAATTAAATAATTAAAGTTTTGCGCAAAGTTTACTGGAGATTTTACATGGGTAAATCCTGTTGACGTGTTCACGACCCCATATTAGAATTTGATATTAATTTTCATTTATGATTGTTACATGATGGCCGGTTATATTTGAATATCTTTAACAAGACCACCTCGGTAGTGTAATGGTTAGCGTGCTTGTCTCGAGTGCGGAAGAGTGGGTTCGATAAAGCACGCAGCCTTTAGGAGTAAGAGCAAAGACTGGTCAGAATAATTGTCTGGGTAAAGTTGCACGTCTTCCTGCGGACTGTTGCTTTCGTGAGTTCACACGTTAAAATTCCGGCTCATAGTGTCGGTCTAGTAGAAAGCAGGGATCATTCATCATCACTCATCATTAATATGCTCTCGTCCTGAATTGGCATGAACTATTTGCCGCTGGAAGTTACGCACCATTCAATCAATCAATAAATCAATATCTTTAAAAAGCACGAAAGAAACGCACGAGTAAAGAACAAACAGAATATATATATGGATTTATGTTTTTCATCTGATGTTGTTAATTTTATTTGAAATATATTTTAATTCTGAATTTTCACATGTTACTTACAAGTACTAATAATTAATTTTATTACTGGTATTACAAGTGTAGACACTAAAATATCTTGTCTGTATAAACAGCTCTGAAGCTATAAATATTTGGACAAACCTAGTCTAATTCAATATAAGTGTCTTACAATTAGAAAATTAAATGTATGACGTGATTAACAAACTTAACCTCGGTTATTGAGTTATAGAGAAATAGACTTTAATTTCATAATATATAGCAAATTTTAATATTGGAGCATACAACTTAAGTTGTGTGCAAGTTTTTGTTTAAGTGGGGCCATTTAGAGATTTCACGAGGATTGGATTTCCAACCTTGTTGAAACCCTTCTGAGACCTCTAGATTTATAAAATTCCCCCCAATTTTCGTGGATTGAATGCGGTTTCTCTGACATTTACCCAATATCTTTTCATTTAATATAATCAGCCAATTATGTTTATAATGTAAAACGATTAACAATAAAAACAATAAAAAAGAAAAAAGAAAATCTACCAGGCTGCAGATTCTGGGCATGTCAAGTGTGTGCCGGGGTTTAACATGTCTATGAGCGCTAAAACCTCCCCAAATTGAGAGAGTGTTGTGACAAAAGAACATAAAATCGTATTTTTTTCTCACTTAGGCTTGAAATTTGAAGGTTTAATTATCTCTATATCAAAATATACAAAATAACGGCTGAAATATAATAAAAATTTCACAGTAATTTCATTGTATGGAACCATCTTAAACCTTTTACTTAATGATACTTATGATTTACGGTACTCCCTTTACATTTGGTATACACATCTTTTATCCGCAACACTCCTTAGACCACTGTATGAAATCAAATAAACTTTCTTTTAATAGCTATCACATAATACAATTCTCCTCCTCATATATTGTGTTTCGAGGATTTCCCATAGAGGAACCGGGCCACTCTCCTAGACCATCAAATGAAATTTGATGAAACTTTCACACAATCTTTATTAAATTGTGTCATTGTGTCCTTGTGCACTTTCTAATTAAACGTTTCGACCGGAAAGATACATGGGGTTTTCCGTAAGAAATCATTGACTAACACTGGAGTAACTATAGCTTATCTGCATTTGCTTCATGGATCATTAAAAATCCACTTAATATCACAGAATCAAGTCTGTCCGTACGTCCGTTACATTTAAGGGTGCCCAATTCTTATCCGAAAATTTTCATGGACCACTGAATGAAATTTAATGAAACTTTCACAGAATTTTTATTACAAAGTGCAATTGTGCTCGTCTTATTTTACATTTCCATCAAAAAGATATTGAAGGTCTCCAGTAGCAAAACATGGATTTTGTCATTGCTATACATAGGGGAGCGGATATCATTTAGTCACTACAGTATCCAGTTTGAAAGGACAGAATTACACAGATAGGGACATAAATGAACTGAGAGTAAAACAGAATATTCTTTAAAATATCTTCAATTCGTTGCGGAATTTTCCCCCGACTCTACATAAAAAAGCCTCGAACCGGCTTGAATTTCGATGCATCAAGTAACTTAGGAATCTAAGCAAAATTTCGAAACGCCTTGAATGTAGAAGAAAATTTTTCAAAAATAAATGTTTTAAAATAGCTTCTGCTCTTGGTCAAATATGTATTTACAACGTGTAAAGGTTGTAACGTAACAGTCAACGGAAAAAATTACGATCAATTTTTGACTTATACGATTCTTTGTGAAGTCCTTCACCGTATTTCTCTCTGTCACATCATTCCAGTAACGAGGTAACTTAGAAATCACAACGGCATAATTACTTTTAAAAGTTCATTGAAGCACCAAGAAATGCAGAAGTAGCCCAAACAAATTTCAAAGTAGTTTAAAAAAAGTTTTTTTGAAATATAAGGCATGGTAGAAGCGAAAGTTTTAGTCGGTTACACATTACACAGAAAGTTTAACAATAATAAAAAACATAATAGTAAATTCTTCATTTAATGAGGGTAACAAAAAACAGAAAGTTTTTCAAATATTAAATTTAGCCACAGGCGCTTTGGGCATCTGACCACCCCTCCCTTTTCTATTTTTTAAAAATTTTTTGGTGTAAAAATTAGGTACAGTTATCTAATATTACAGAATCGAAAAATCGCTTGGTCAATGAAAGTCCATGCGACCCGCAGCATTTTTCGATTATGTATTATTAGATAACTGCGCGTAATTTTTACAACAAAAAAGGAAAAGGGGGGGGGGGGGTTCCGATGCGCCAAGCGCCTGTGAAATTAGCTCTATGAACATTCTTTTTAATTGTCTTTTTTCTAACTATACCTTTTGCTTGAACATCGGGATAAATACTGTAAGTTCAGAAATTATTGCGTTCGATTATTATTGCGATTTTAATCTGCACTCCAGATTGCGAGATTTATTTATGCGATTTTAAGAAAATATGTTTGCGATTATAATTAACAGAAACAAGAATGCACAAGTTCTTATTTTTGCGATTATCAGTCGCATTATTCGCAATAATAATATATAAGAACTTCGCATTAATTTCTGAATTTACAGTAGTGATCACGTTATTCTTCCGTCAGTACGTCCGTTACAATCGTGTTTACCAATCGCTACTAGACCACTGAATAAACTTTCAGAGAATCTTTCTTACAAAGAATCATTTTTGCGTTTCAAAAAAGACAGATATTTGGGATTTCACACAGCAAGACATGGACTCTATCATTAAACTCAAACGGGAGCAGGGGTATCATTTAGTGAGTTCACTGCTCATGGTAACTGTAAATCTTGAGTGCTTTTATTTTATTTGGTTTTGGGTTGTACATGGTATATGCAAAACATCGACTTGCATTCATGCTTAAGAGATAAACATAAATTTTTCATAGAAAAAATCTATTGAATGCAGAATGCAGAATTGCGGGGGACAGAAGGTGCTTAACCTTGAACTTACTCCAGTTTTTTAATATATATAAGTTCGTGTAGTGCAAGCTTCTGTTCACTTCGTTTCCGTTAGTTTTTGATTTTTCATATGAAGTGCTCCTTAACAAGACAAATAAATACCAAAAGACAAAAAGTGGTAGCCTTTTTCGCTCATTGTTTCAAGAACCAAAATTGCCTTTAAAGCATCACTTTTAGCAAATTTGCTTAAATTGGGGTTTACTGGCCTTAAGTAACCATTTACATGTTCGCATGGTTAAAATGTTCTTTTTGTCACTGCAAGAAGTTTAAATTTTAAAGTATATAAGAAACTAAACATATGAGGCAACCGAAAATGGTACCAAATAAGGCCCTTACCGCACATGCTCCTATCTTACGTAGGGTAAGTAGTCCCCGCCTCTTTACAGACATCCATTGCTCCTCAGTGTAAAGTCTAGTATCAAAAGGTACATAACCATGGAAGAGAAAAAAGGTTTGTGTGCTTTATTTCTTTAAAAAAACCTTGTGTATGCAAAATACTGGTAGGCGTGTTATTATATTGATGGATAGGTAATTAAAAACAGTTTCATTATTTAAAAAAAATCCTTAAATCATTGAGTTAAATGCTGAACTTAGGATTAACTTAAACTTTGATGGAATGGTTAATAAAAAGTAATTATGGCTTGTCTTTCCTAGAACCAAAAATTTTACATAAGTTTTCATATTTTTTAACAAAACAAAGGTGAACCAAAGCTTGAGTTTTGGATGGGGAATAGTGATATATATACATGGTGGGGAAATGTTTTGATGCTATTGCAAGAGGAAGGGGACTTTGATTTGAGGTATTGTAACAGATATTTGGAATTTCTTGGAATCCACAATTAATTCACGCCACTTCTAGAATCGCTTGTTACACAGTAAATCTGGAGCCCGTTTTTACTGCTGATAAAATAACTATCAGTAACTTGGAAAGAGGTTTTGTGGAGCATTTGGCAGACCCTGCAATGTGACATTGCTTGTAAGGATACTTATGTAACTTTGGAATCCAGTTGAGTGAAGGAAGATAAAATTCTTCCAACCTGGTTGAAAATCCAAATGAAGACAAAACTGACCGATGATTGTCAAGGCTTTTTTCATTGGTATATGTTGTCGGGTAAACATTGGGTTTCCAAATGAATTGTCAACACCCAATTCTTTTATCAAAAAGTCATGTGATGTGATTTACAAATAAATACAATGTTGTTAGGGGCTTTGATTTAGACACATACAGTATAGATTATCAAAATCTATATATATTTTGAGAATAACCCACAAACAAAATGATCGATGTCATGAAAAAATCAATAAACCAAAAAAAAAAAAAAGAAACCCGTAACAAACAAACTATAGTCGAAGCAGCCACGCTGCATATTCCCGCGCTACTCTCGTGTTGAATAGTATAATATGAATGTGAATATTATGTAATTTTCAAAATCAGAGGGTGAGCTGTCCTCTGGAAATGCATATGGAACTTGCCCTTTCATGCAGACTAAGAATATATATGGTTAAAAGTTTGGGATCTGAACAGTTTAGGGGGTGGAGCAAACCCCGGGGATGGCCATGAACATTGCCTTATCATGCCAACTTATATATATGGTTAAAGCGTGGGGATCTGAACGGTTTTTAATTTCCAGAATAAGGGGGTGGAGTTGACC
>JARWCS010368619.1:0-10343 GCA_034783895.1 Geukensia demissa | reverse complement strand
ACTCACCCTGGTTTTGGTAAGATTCGTGTACTCCAGTTTTAGTTTTCACTGTAATGGTGTTTGTTCTATGTTTGTTTTTTTTTTCGTTTCATTTTGTTAGACATGGTCTTGTCTGTCTTTTGACTTAACGATTTCTGTCTGCCCTTTGGTATCTTCGAATTCCTTTTGTTACAATGTTGCATTACATTATGGAGATGTTTGCTCTTCATAGTTACAATCAACATAATTGTGGGTTTTTTCAGATGTTAAGAAAAGAACTTGAAATTGGGCTCGAAAAGATGTATTTTGAAATTTTGGTAAATAAAGAAGCCAAAAACGACCTGAGTAGTCTTCATAAGAATCGGTCAAAACGTAACCAAATTGCACCTCGCTATGGTTGACATTTTGGCAATTTTAAGTATCATTCTGCTTATGACAGTGTTTTGGTTGTAATGAAATCGACATTTGGTCCCAAATGATGGTTTTCGGTCATTATGTCCACAGCCAATGGTTCAATGATTTCAAAGTAAATACATGATATCTAGACCTCAATTAGACACACATGTCTGCTTTTTCAATGGTTTTTTTAGTAATCAGTATTTATAAAGACCCATTCACTGTGTAAAAAATCCATCATATCATGATCAACATTGATAAAATTTACAGTATCACTGTATCTTTAACAGTTTTGGAATTAATCAAAAAAATCTTAAATTTGCCCGGAAATATCAGGTTTTTAAACTATAAAATACAAAATGGAAAATGGTCCAATAATTCCCGAAATGTAGAACTCGATAGGCCACATATTTTTTTTTAATTAATGTCTGTTTCTATTTATAATGTTTTGTGTTATTGCGATTTGAAAATTTTAAAGGCCCAATGAAGACTCTTTAATATGAGTCCATTGTAAAATGCTTTTTAATTAATTATTAAAAAACCCTATCTGCTTCCTTCTGTCTTGGTTTCCTAGTTATCACAATTTGAAAATTTCAAAAGTCCTTAACTCCCATAAATTGTCCTTAAATAAATCTACCCCATACGACAAAGTTGCGCCATAATGGGAGGAACATTTTTGTCACATATATGGCATCAGTGATCCATTTATAAGGGTTTACAGCTAAAGCGATAGCGAGTCAGAAGTCAAAAATCCTATTTGACATTGACCATTTATCATGAGTTAATTCTGAAGGTCATATAAAAATGATCAAAAGGTAAGGTCACGGTTACAAGAACTATGGTTTGTGAGTTTGTACTTGTGACGCGTTCCATTAAACAACTCTCTCTCGAGTAGTCAGAGCCTGTATTCATAAATTCTCAAATGAAACTCACATAAAACGTATCCATTTTATTTTCCTAAGGATTTCCTTGGTTAAGGATAAATACTCTTAGTGTTATTCTTAAAGCATCTTAAGTACTCCCTTAACTAAGGAATCCTTAAATGTCTGCCAATACGGAACTCATCACAGCTTTTCCAGTGAATAATATGCAACCAACATTATTCAGAAGGCCAAATTCTGTTAATAAAATTCATTAAAGCTATATTTGCTCAGTTTACAAACTTACTGAATGGGAACGATGATTTATTATACAACCTGTAATCCAGTGGTTATCGTTGTTTTATTAGTCATGTATTGTTATATGTTCACCATTTTTGCATTAGATTAGGTCGATTGTCGTGTTTTATGTATAGTTTCACAATCATGCCACATCTCCTATTTTTATATCCTTTAATAGCAGATGTAATGAATCTCAGTTTAAGGCGAAACTTCACAAGGATCCTTCTAGATCTAATTTGATAGACAAATTTAACAATACCCACTGCTACCTTGATGGTATCTTTTCCTTTAATAATTCAAATATCTACAAATACACTATCGTGTTTTATCCAAAGGAACTAACCTTGAATAAAGGCAATAACAATTGCCTCAAATGCCCATTTCTGGACTTAGATGTGTATAATTCTCAAGGTAAAATTTCCACCAATATTTACGACAATAGCGACGAATTCCCTTTCCCAATTATTAATTTCCCCTCTCTTGACGGGGACGTTCCTGTGGCTCCTTCGTATGGTGTATATATTTCTAGTTCGTAGTGCCCGTGTTTGAAGCGACGTTTCAGATTTTAATGAACGCAATCTTATATCTTGTATAACTGAAACATAATTAAGTCAAGTATTTCGTTACCACAAGTTGATTAAAAATTTACTAAATTCTTTCATTAATATAAAGATTTTGTATCAAAATTTGGTTGTACTTGCAATCATCTTATGAAGCATGGGATATCACATCCTACTTTTAACGGAAATGTGGTAAATAAAGCTCCGAAATTTAAACAAAATCCACGTAGTCTTAAAATTTATCTTAATAAACTTATCCGTAAAGGATATCGTCACAATATTATTATTGAATCTTTAAATATGGTTTTTATTGGTACTAATATTGACTTTCT
Organism: Geukensia demissa; assembly: GCA_034783895.1. Taxonomy (NCBI): domain Eukaryota; kingdom Metazoa; phylum Mollusca; class Bivalvia; order Mytilida; family Mytilidae; genus Geukensia; species Geukensia demissa. Next base: position 7,916 of record JARWCS010368619.1, on the reverse strand, counting down.
TGTTAATAGCTTAATACGAAACTAAAAAGTTTTATATTTGTTATAAAGTTTTCTAATTCCTGTCTGGAGCTGTGAGAAAATGATTGATGCGTTTTTGCAATAAAATTAGACAGGTCGTAGGAATTCCAATGGGCACAAATTGTGCCCCGGTTTAACCCCGACACATACGAATGTGCCTGCCCCAAGCCAGAAACCTGTAGTCCAGTGGTGGTTGTGGTTTAATTAGTCATTTATTGTTGTATGTTCACCATTTTTGCATTAGTTTAGGCCGATTGTCGTGTTTTATGTATACTAGTAGTTTCACATTTTGTATTTCAGGCCTTTTACAGCTTCCATTATGGTGTGGACTTTTGTTCATTGTTGAAGGTCGTAATGGGACCTGTATAAGTTTAGAGACGACTGTCATTTGATGGACGGCCCTATCAAGGACAATCATGCCACATACCATTATTTTATGTTAAATTCATAAAAAACTAGACAATTTCTGAATTATATAGATTTAATTATATATGTGCAAAAAAATTCATGGATTCCAAGATTTTGTTCTTTTATTTTTCGTTTTATCTGTTGTTTTTTCAAATTTTTCTTGTCTCTTTGAACTATGAACTTTTGATATTTCCCATGGGTATTCTACACTAGATTCATTCACACTGTTTTACCTTTGTAACGTAAGATATACTTAGTTAAGAAATAACTGTACATATAAATTTCGGCTAAGTAGTGGCCTTATCTACCCTACATCTTTTGGATTTTGTTACATAACAATACGTGGTTGTGGGCCCAGTGATGAATACCCATGTGAGAGATCAAAAGAGCAAAGTCCAAAGAGACAAGACAAATTCGAAATAAACTGAAAGAAAAAACAAAAAGAACAAAGGCTTGAAATCCACGAACTCCTCTACAAAACAGACGCGCCTTTTAATCGCTGTCTTTCAACATTTTTTATTTTATTCCTATATATTATATCCATCATATTTACAAAATCACTTGGACCTTTGAATATTTGTAATATTTTCTGTTGAAATATCAAATTTTTGGAGTTGTTTGTCCGCACAATAGAACAAGAAAATATCAAACTATACATTTGTTGTTGATATATCTGTGCAAGTTTGTTTTCTGATGCATTTGTATCAAAACCGGCAAAATTAATTTAATACTGAATCATTTAAAGTATTTTTTGGTATTTTTACATTTTAAGCAATTTCTAGTGGCCATGTGACCATAGTAAATCTATTTAAAAAAAAAAAAAAAAAAAAAAAAAAAAAACTGTTGGATTTTATTTCTACACCAATTTTCACCACAAACAAATAGAGAATAACAGAATATGCTACTTTCCATCTTTAAGCCAAGTTGTTGGTCAAAAATGTTATTTAATATTTTCGACAAGTTATTTGACATTTATTTAAGCAAGCTATAGATCTTATCTAATATCCAACTATACTGTGTGATGTTATTCATGATAAGGATGAAGGATAGACATAATAATATTAATAATAATGATGATAATAATATTTTATTACCTTCCTATGATATTGCGGATTCTATGTGATCGCGGTATTTACTATTTCGCCATATAGCGGTACTTTTTTTGGATTTTGTCACCTAAGAATAACGTAACACATGACTATCAGAATATTTGGATAATGTCAATATTTATGGTAAGTAGACATTATTTTATATTTGACAATGAAAAAATGGCCATTTCTGAACCACGTGATATCATGCTCATTAAAATTCTCTAAAGGATAATAAAACCCTTTTTATTATAATCACAACCTGCAACCAATTTGTCGCCTGGTTGTTTACGATGAAATTGAAGCTGTGGTAAATTCCGAATCCTATTTTTAGTAACATATTGTTGCCTAGAAGTTATGGGTTATTTTAAGAAATCTCCGTGAATTTAATAAAAAAATCGCTTGTGTTAACTGTTCATGAGTTTATTATGGAAGTATACAAAGACATATTGTGTCAGTTTTTTTTGCAGCTGTTGTGTATAGGGAGATCAAGGTTTGTTTTGGTTTTATTGATTTTTTTTTTTGGTTTTGTTGGGGGGAGGGGGTAATGGTAAATTTACATATAGTATTCCTATTATTATAATAATTATTAGAAGTTCTTATCAGATTTTTATTTCTATTTTCAGCATCCTAAAGCAAAAGTAAAAATACTTCAATATGATAGGGCAAATCTCCAAAGGGCTTTTAATGCAACCAGATCTGGAATGTCTATGTACAGGAATATGGTGTTCCTAAATCAACATTAAGCAAAAATTGGATTTGACAATATTTTTTTCACATGAAGAGGAGAATACATTAGTTAACCATATCTCATACATGGCCTTCATATGTTATGGTTACCACAAGTCTTCAATCCAGTTTATGGCAAAAGACTATGCAGTTTTACTTGGTAAACAGCTAAGGTCCCATGACTTGTTAAGTAATTGCTAGTTTTATGGCTTTATGAAGGGCCGGCCTGACCTCATGCTTTCTAAGCCTCAAAAGTTATCAACAAGCAGAGCAGAATCAGCCTCTGAAGAGAACATCAACAAATACTTAAAGGTAATCTCCAGTTTGATGACAAAGCACAATCTTCACGGAAAACCAGAAAGGCTGTACAATATCGATGAAACTGGAATGTCATCTGAGCACTCACCATCTAAGTTGTTTGTGCAAAGCAAACCAGTGCTCAGGCAATTACTGCAGCTAGATTAGCCACAACTACTATAATTGCAGCCGGTAATGCTGTTGGTAATTTCATTCCCCCTTACTACATGTTTAAAGGAAAACGCTGGAACAGTAATTTGCTAAATGGCGCACCTGCAGGTTCAGATGGTGAGATGTCCGAATCTGGCTGGTCCAACTACAAATTATTCAACAACTACCTGTCAGCCCATTTTATCAGACACAATGTTATAAGAGAAGACAAAGAACAGACACCAACACCTATTTTATATGATGGCCACAAGTCCTACATTAATCTAACTTTGACTGAATGGGCGAAAAGGCGGAATATCATATTATTTGTCCTGCCACCACACACTAGCCATATCATATCACTCAACCCCTGTTGCAGTGTTTGGGCCACTTAAAACCATGTATAACAAGGAATGCAAAACACCCAGGCATCAACATTACCAAGCACAAAACTTACCGCAAACCTTACATCAAAGCACTGTGTCCAGAGAATCTTATATCTGCTTTTCAAAAAACTGGAATCCATCCACTGAACAGAACCGTTATTGATTCTTCACAACTTGCGCCATCAATGATATATGTCAAAGAAGATATGCAAGTTAATGATGATGAGGATATGGCTAACGACAACTTACCTGATAATGACACACAAAATACACCTTGCTGATGTTTTAATACCAGAATATGAAAATCAAGAGGCTGTTTTAAGCTCTTCAATTAATGGTCAAATTGTTGCAGACACAAATGAGGATACTGCACATAACGCTGCAATGGAATCATCAGAAATTAGCCAAATAGTAACCAAGGATCCATGTTCTGAGAGCAATGCTTCATTTTTTGAGAAAAGAACAATTACCAGTGTGAAAAAAGCTAAAAAGAAAATTTCAGTCGCCTTTTATTGCTTGAAGTCTTAACAAAAAATGCAACGTTAAAATAATGGAAAGTATTGGAACAAAAACAAGTGGAAAATGTGACATTAATAAACAGAAAGTTGACAAAAGTATCAAGGAAATGAGAATTACAACAAAAGCAAAAATAAATCTAAAAAGAAAAATAAATTTGAGAAAAGAGAATCGCCAAAACCCAATCCTTCTGGCTTAAATCTAACCAAAAGCGCTGGTCCAATCAGTCTTGTGTCAGAATCTGAGTGAGGACTTTGATGACGATATCCCCTGTTGTGTCTGCAACAAGTGTGGACAGCCTGAAGAACTCAGTAACTGTGATTTGTTAACCATAACAAAGTGGGAAAATGTGATGTTTGTGATCACTGGACATTATTCATTGTTCTGATGTTCGAGTTGTGAGAAGAGGCACAGTGTTTAAATGCCCCCATTCCACAGATTGTTGATCAGAAGTCAATTAACTACATGACATTTGAATTGATATTTTTAACATTTTATTGTTCCTTTTTGAAAGTGTCATTTAAATATTTTATGTGACATTCAGAGGTAAAATTTCAGGTTTAATTAAGGTTTGGTGTGGGTTGGTATATTTACCGATATCATAGTTAACTCTCTTTTGTTATGGTTGACGGAACGAAAATATTGTTTTGATTGATTATAAATAATAAATCGCTAAATGGGTTACATCTCTGTAGAAAAATATTGAAAGTTTGTCGAAAGAAATTAATAAAAATTTATTCCAGTTTGTCATTATAAATATTTTACGAACTGATAAATTTAAGTACCGCGATATCTTAGAAAACAAGGATAATATTGTCATCACATCTCCTATTTTCATATATTGATTGACATATACATATACATGCTTACAATACACATTTAATACTTATACTATGTACTTTTAAAAAAAAATAATTAAAAATTAATGCAGAATTTAAAACTCTTCTTAAATATTACTTAAATTGATAGATAATGAATTAAAAAAAAACATATATATTGTAAAGAAATACTTTATTTTGTTTCGGATATCTGTACAATTAAAGCTGATTACAAATACTAGTAATTGAAATTATGTGGTAGAACATATTATATAATTGTTTTTTTTTTAGATTTAGAGGATTCTATTCTCACACAATTAGGCAAGTGGGTTAGAGTGAACATGTACTTCATTCGAACGGTCTCATGTTATGATTAGCATGCCAAAGTTTCTTGACGAAAACGGTAATTCTACTGTTCTTAACGTTTGACTTTTATAACATGAAATGGTAGTCAATAAACAAAAATGTTTAACAGCCAAAGCAACTTTTTTGAAATAAAATTATCACGAAGGTAAATGTTTTGACCGTTATGTGAAGCTTAATTTAGTTATAATGAAGAACTGCCATGCTAAGGTTTTATTCTTCAACTCAAAACATTGCTGTGGTGTCTCTAAGCTAGCTGGAGAGTACAACATAAGCTAAATAAACTTTGAACGTTAAATTGAACATATTAAGTACAGCCCAAATAGGTAATGTTTGAAAACTTAACAAAATATTTGTACATTTGATCTACAGATATAAGTGTTCTAAAAATTAAAAGAAAAACAAGAAATCGAACTTCAACTTTCAAATTACCCTTAGTCCCTATTGAAGCATGGTTGCAAAATAAACCATTGAGGTGAATTCCTGTAATGCACGGAAAAACTTCGCAAAAAACCGTCAGATATGACGGTATGACTTGACCCAGGAGTGATAAAGACGCAGTTAAAAAGAATGCGGTCCTGGGGCGACTTCTGTTTTGTGCTTTGGCGCGTAACATAAGAAGAAGGCTTCTTTTTTGGTTGTTAGGTTTGTTATTATGTCGTTTTGTCACACAACTTTCCGAGGTTAAGGGGATTGCTGAGCTCTTACAAACATGTTTAATCTTGCAACATACTTTATGTGCCTGTCCAAAGCCTAAACCCTGTAATCCAGTCCATTATTTAAGATGTTTGTAATTAATAATTTTTTGATGGTTGTCTCATAGACAATCATACCAAATATTTTTTTTCTTTATTGTGAAGCATCGGATTGATTTTTTTACTTTTAGGTTCTGCAAGTCGATATCTTCAGTAGAGTTGAACAATGATGTGAGAGCAATATTGATGTTCATCTCAGCCACCCAAACAACTTCGAGTTTAATCAAATATTGTTGTTTGTAACCTCATATTTGGTAAATATTAATTCCGTTCTAACTAATATTTATATCGATTCAAGCTGATGACATGCTGGTAATTATTAGTTATTAAGTATTAAATATATTATGAAAAATATTTTATATTTGACCATTATTAATTTTGGGAATTAAATCGAACGCTATTAATGAAAGGTTACTTTTTTCAATTTTCATATAGCCTATCGAAGTTAACCATACTGATTCAATATTGGTAAATATGTATTTTACATTTGCTACCACCGCATAAGTGTCTCTGCTACAGGTATACAAAGGTATTCACCAGCCCAGTTGTCAGAACAATCGGACATGAATTTTATTTCATAATGTTAATCAGAAAGTAATGTATTTGTTAAAATTCTAAACTCCAAAAAAACGGACTGCTTAGAAGACGTATTGCACGATATAAGTTCCTTTTCCGCTGCATCTGGCTTCCTATTTCGATATGTTTGGTGTTGAGTATCTTTTTACTATATTTGGAACACGAAGTTCCTAGGTTCATGGTTCTGACGGGAGGTTACTCCATGACATGCGCGTATAGCATATCAAAATTCATTATTATTATGCAACATTGTAAACTTGTTTTTGACATCAATAGATCGATGTCTCTGCTTTTGTCCGAACCAAACATCCCCAAGGATACCATCCCGCTTGTCAGACTTATTTGACACGTCCGTTCACTAAATAACTCTTAGTTTGGTGACTATGTTGACCCCATCTTTCCCATTGAACTTGAAATCAAAGATACTACAGAAACAGAAAAGTCTGCTTCTTATCTAGACTTAAACCTAAAAATTGACAGTAAGAGTGGGTTAAGAACAAAACTTTATGACAAGAGAGATGACTTTGATTTTCCGATTGTAAACTTTCCGTTCATGTCTAGCAACATTCCAGCCGCACCTGCATACGGAGGGTATATCTCTCAATTGATACGCTACTTCAGGGCTTGTGCTTCCTATCAGGATTTTACTGATAGAGGGTTGCAGCTGACCAGAAAACTACTGAGCCAAGAGTTTCTCAGAGAAAGATTAAAGTCATTACTCCGGAAGTTTTTCGGTCGCCATCATGATTTGGTTGATCGGTACGAAATATCCATTTCACAGATGACAATGCATATCTGCCGACTGTCATGAACACAAATCTGTTCCTTTATCGGTTGTGACTAACATCGATTGTGACTATACACCGGCTTTGACTACTGAGTAAGAAAAGGGGCCACTAGTGGAGTAGGAGTTGCTTACCTTTCCAGAGCACCTGAACTCACCCTGGTTTTTGCAGGGTTCGTGTTACTGCAGCCATAGTTTTCAGTGTAGTGTTGTGTTTTTTTATGTTCGTCTTTCGTTTCATTTTGTTGGTCAGGGTCTTGTCTGTCTTCCGACTTAACGATTTTTCACTGCCCCTATGGTATCTTCTAATTCCTTTTAACAGGTCCACAAAAAGCCCCGCCCTTTTCCCAAAGTCTGGAACCACCTCTGGATACAGGTTTATATAAATAAAACACGACAAAGTTTAAGTAGGAAGCGAAATGAAACCGAAGGACCAACAGAAACAGAAAGTCAACAGCCACGGTAATCTCAAATTTTGAACAATGAGGACCTAACCAAAAAACCTGGGTTGAACTCAGGTTGTCCGAAAGGTAATCAGTTCCTGTCTCTATAAGACACCTTCCGCATTAGTCGTTTCAGGTCAAACGGAAAAGTTCCATGAAAGCATATCCTCCAGGCGGAGAAAGCGCAGCCTAACAATGCACACATAGTATAAATGTTTATCCCACAAGCTGTAAAAATCGTTTTCTTATACAAATTTAGACAGTTTAAACTAAAGAACACGTTTGGTTTTGAAGTGATGTTTGTTTGTTTGTTTGTTTGTTTGAATTAAGAACTACCATCAACAGTGTCATACCTGTCATAATTCAGTATTTTTGTACACTTTATTCACATTAACCCTCAAATGCAATTCATTTGATTTTAATCATATGTTTGATTGCTGTATTGTCTTTCCTAGGAAAGGAAGCCAGGTAAATTTTGTTATGTATACCGTGTATGAAAAATGACGATTTAACTAAAGGTGAATTGACTAAAGTTTATTTGTAGAAGTTTATTCGAGGAAATAATTTATTTTTTCTGTTTATTTG
>JARWCS010368608.1:0-10344 GCA_034783895.1 Geukensia demissa | reverse complement strand
AATCACTGCATGCATGTGTTTTAGTGTGTGCGCAAGCGCGCGTGTGTGTGTATGTTTGTGTGTATTTCCTTACTTTTGAATGTGCTGTTTCATGAAAACTTTATCAGACAATCATACCTATAACCAGAGACAATATATTTTGTAATGAAAATCTCTATTATATATAACATTCTGTGTTCCAATAATTAAAAAAACATAAAGTCATAAAACTTTCAACTCAGAATAATTTAACTGTACAAACTAAAAATAGAAACCAATACAGTGGCTATAAAATTGCTTTACATGAAAATGAAAAAGAACTAATAGTATCAATTCTAAATTAAAATCTATACTCAGCGTTTTAAGCTTACATTTTACTAAGGCCACACCAAATTAATTCTGAAGAAGTCTGGCAACTTTATTGAGCGAAATTTTTATATAAGATTTGGAAAAAAAATAATTTGTTTTAGAAATAATTTGGAAGTGACCAAAATTTAATCGAGCTGCAAGTATTTTATCTAAAATCGAGCGAGCTTTTATATAAGTTAAATGGAAGGAGTAACTGGCTCAGAGAGATAGTTCATTACTTGGAAAATGTCGTTTAATTCAAGGAAATGTACATCTTACAAGTACAGCAAAATATCTGCATCATAATGGTTGATATTTATACTACTTTCTCAATCGCAAACGGTCATTTCTCCGTCTGTCTTTTCATTTCCTTAGTAAATTTTCAAAATCTAAATATGGTTAATACCAGTATTATCCTTACTATTTAAATGAAGGCTTATAATGAAATTTTCTCTAAAAATAACAGTGATACAAAGTTACAAAATAAATCAAAGACCTTGAAGAAATTGATATATCAGTGTTCTGTAAAACAAAATGGATATTCAAGATATATATACATAAATAGTTTTATGTATAAGATGTCTCCCTTTGAAAAGGAACACATAGCTTGTCCTAATTAATACAGTGAAGGAGATATTCTAAAAAAATGCTTGATTTTCTGATTGACAACATTTTTTGTTGTTTGGTTAACGGGTTTCTAAACAAACTGTTGGAATTCCAATTGGCACAAATTGCACATCCCTTCTAGCCGACCTGTTTTTGTACTCGTATGAAGCAGAATTCGCTCGGTAATAAGGGAACTGTGAAGAAATAAGCCAATCGTTTAAATTTACTTTTCGCTATATCGTTAATATATATTGTTTTTGTAACAGTGACTTCTTTCAACCACAAACATTCTTTCCGGTTGGATATAATTCACTAGAGTATAATTTCCAGTACTTATCTACACTACGAATTCACGTCGACGGAATAAGGTGCACTAATGTATTTTGTCCACCCCTGACTATACTATGGACAAAATATAGAATCAAACAACTCCGATAAGACTTAATGAATATAAAATTTACGAACCAAAGAATATCTACAAGTGATTAGCAAAATCTTTTTTTTTCTCCAAAAATTATGGAGTCTTTAAAATGGATTATTAATTCTAGATGATTTCTTAAATCTGACAACTGTGTCATTTTTTTCTGACGATGCCAATAATACTCGTCCATAAAAAAGACGATTCACCATCTACAGTGAAACAGTACAGCTGGTCATGGAAACATCAGAATGAAAGACAAGGTCATATATAGGAATAATGATGAGTGAAACCATGCTTTTTTACTAGACTAACACGCTGAGTCGGATTTTTAACGTGCTAGCTCACGAAATCAGGAAGACATGCCACTTTACCCAGACACATTATTCATGTTCTGGACCGGCCGTCTTTGCTCTTACTTCTTCATGCTGCATGCTTAGTGGAGAAAAAGCAGCCAATTCCCATTTTCATGTCATTGGTTTGACCTGGTCGGGGATCGAACCTTCGATCTTCCGGTGCACCCCGAGGCGGTCTTGGAAACATCAGTATGTACTAATGACCTATAGATGGGATATACAATCCTTATTGCAGGACATTATATATAGTTCCCGTTTAATCACAGGCGGTTGAATTTCCACCAATATAACTGACGTACAGTATAGACAGTCTAGTTGAAACAATCGATTTCGTTTGGAACACAATTATGAAAATCGTGAATGTTTTACCAGCTTACGAGGAACCAAAAACATCTAAAAATTGAGAAATACAAGTTTTACCAATGTTGAATAAATACGGTGAATTTTGAGAAGCTCTCATCAGTAGCAGCAGTAGAACTAAAACACAGAGAAGTCGAGATCTAACCTGCCGTTCTGCAGGTATTCTTGTATGGACTGGAGTTTTAAATTGGAGAATTTTCGTATGGGTTTCCCGTTGTTTTGCACCCATACTTGTATTAATAATGTAACAACAACAACACCATTGTTTGTGAAATGAATGGAAAAGACATCTAGGTTCTTTTCTATTCTGATCATCCAGTATCTACAATTAACCAATCAATTTCATTCTTGAAAGTCACATGCACCAATGACGTCAATAACAGCTTGTAACAAGCCTGAAACTTTATTTTCACTAAACAGAAATTTAGATCGAACAGAGTAGGTGTTTTTTTATATTAATATTTTTTTTTTTTTTGCGGTACGATTTATTTCTAGGAGAACGTGTAAAACGCACGAAGGTAAGTGTCATTTTTATGACGATGCCAATAATACTCGTCCACAAAAAAGAAGATTAACTATCGAAAGTGAAAAAAATGCAGCTGGTCATGGAAACATCAGAATAAAATACGAGAGCATATTATTGAAAAATGATGAGTGAAACCCTGCTTTGTACTAAACTAACGCGCTGAGTCGGACAGTCAACAGAAGGACATACCACTTTACATAAAAGAAACAAAAGCTTAAAGTGACACATTATTCTGAATCTGGGCCAACCAATCTTTTCTCTTACTCCTACATGCTGCGTGGTTATCGGAGAAGCAGCAAATACCAATTTTAATGTCGGTCGGGGATCAAACACACGACCCTCCGCACTTAAGCGAGCACGCTAACCATTACACAACCGGGGCGGTCATGGAAACATCAATATGTACTTATGACCTAAAGACGGGATAAGAATCCATATTGACGGATTATATATATATAGAATGTCCCTGTTCTTTATCATAGTCGGTTGAATTTTCACCAAGATAATTGGAATACAGCGTAAACAGATCTAGATGAAACAACAGGTCGAATCTGTTTGGAACAGAATTATGAACATATGGAATGTTTAACAATCTTACGAGGAACCAGAAACATCTTAAAATCGAAAAATACAAGTGTATTAATGTTGAATAAATATGGTGAATTTGGATTTGCTTTATGCGCATTTCAAGGAGTAACCTCTCATCAGTACAATGTAGCCTTAGAACCAAAGCACAGGGAAGCCGAGATCTAAACATGAAATGAACAAATCGAAACAGACAACCAAATCCTGCGGTAAGGACACCTACCATGTGCAATACAAGGAATGACGCATTCTCTGTTATTTCAGGCGTTTAAATTTAAATTTTTACAAAAAAAACTGTGAAATGAAATAGACAGAGTCAAAAAGCGTCAAGAAATTCTTGACCAATTATGCAAAATAAACCGGACAAAACAAAACGAAAAGCTATTTCTAGAGAAACTTAAGGGCATTCGAGCAGAAGTGAGTATCATGCTGACCCAGAAACAGATTTATAGTAAAAGTCATTAAAAGAATATAGTTGTGTGTGAACACGTTTCTTGGGAGTATGGGCCTGTTTAATGAGAATTTATTTTGACCAACAACACACAAATTCACTCCAAATATAAGTATCCACACCACCAAGTTGAAGATTATGATTTAAATTAATTAAAATGTGCAAACTGGAGATTTTGTAGTCATGTATGCGTTATATTAGCGTAATTCAATCGAGCGTCAAAACCATCCAGTTATTTCAGGTACTTCCACACTATTTTGTGTAGGGAACCAGAATAAGGGCTGGATACATGATAACCTTCATTCCAAGTAAGCAATTTAAATACTCGCAAAACGTTGCAAACTTGAACTAAATCTTTTCAGGTGAAAGGGGTCACATCTTTAATACTTTATGAGCAGTCCTCCTGAAAAGTCGTTCTTTTCTACTGGATTGCCCATTCCCATTGACCTCACTTTTCGTGGAACATACACGTTTGAACTTAACTGGGAATTATAGAAGCGAGGCTGTAGTGGTCCTAATCAAGTGTCACAATTGAGTGTCTGCATTCTTAACACCCTTGTAAAAGCTCATAGTCAGGGATCCCTTTGTGACCAGATGTACACGCTTAGGACCCACCGTTTCATAGCAGTCCCAGCTAGTGGAATTACAGTGATAATCAGAATATCCTGACCCAACATCCAAACTTACCTGTTTTATAATTTGCAAACATTTAGCCTGGGTTAATAAATCAGACAGTTCATAAGCTGTTGTTTGTAGTTGTTTAGTGCTGCTTGTTAGTTTATATGTGTATTAATGTCACAAGAGGGTTTATTAAGATTGTTATCCATTGACTTTGTGCTGGTATTGATTGTAATGGACCTGGATGAATTTGGGCGCGAACCATACCAGGGGTGCCACATGTGGATTCTTCCGTAACACATGAATTAATAGACACCTGGGTTTTTGCGGGACCAGTGTTGCTAAAGCTTTGGTTTTCTATGTAGTGTTGTGTCTCCTGTTTCATTTCTTTCAGCCATGGTTTTGTCCGCTCTGACTTCCAATGTTAGTTTGTCCTTGTGGTATTTTCAAAATCTTTTTGATTTTTTTTAATAAGACTTCACTAAATTAAGGTTTGGTTTTTTTTGCTTAATTTACCAATGTAGATAAGCAGCGACATGATAGCTATTGATATGCTTGATTCAATAAGAGAATCCAGGACTTCATCCTTTGACCTTAAGTGACACCAAACATATGTCTTGGTTGTTTCTACAAGCTACCTTCTTGTTTGGTACTCTGTGTTGGTATGAATACCTGTTTACACACGTTGAATTCAACAGTTGCTTCTCTCTTGCTCCGAACAAATAAGATATAATATATAAACCGTTACCGAAAGTGGTACCTTGTCTGTTTATTAAAGAAGCTGCACATGACCATCTGTCAGTCAACTAGCCATTGGTGAATATACTTGTCTTTTTGATAGGCATTTACAGTTTATATTAACCATTTACCATTAATTATGTCTATGTTTTGCATGCCTGCTTATTACATGTATTTGAATGTCATATTCTTATATATATGTAAATTGGATCACGCCTAATTACTGTGCTCTTTCCAATAAAATGTTGAATTGGATTGAATTGACTAGTATGCCAGATCTTATTGTAACAGGAGGGCGTTATTGACATCACAAAATCGCAACCGCCAGCACTGAGAATTGAACCCTGATCGCCTGCGTGATATCGTTCTAACCGACCGTGCCAAGGAGTTAACTCTCTCTGCCACTTCAAAGGAAAAGATCCGTCTTCATCTGTGAAACGGATATTCCATATCGACTGACAAGATTGTGGTGTCGACTAAAATTTCTAGAGGGACTTCTTCAACCGAGGAGTAACATATCCTTGCCTGACCAGTTTCTGTGTCAAAAAAGCTCTGTCTAGAAAATCGCTGTACAAGCTCTTGAAAAACGTATGAGGTGAGGATATAAACGCTATATGCGTATACATCTCGCAGAACGGCTGAATGAATTGAAACCAAATATGTTCTTGATGTGTTGACCAAGTGTTTTTTACTTTGGTATCGACACGTCCCCGGATTGTTGCAAGTTGAGGTCTTTGGTTAACACAGAACCCTTTGGGAAATAAAAGAAAAACCATGCAACGTCTGGGAAAACAATGAATAGATTGAAATCAAACATGGTGTGAATGTTTCTTAGAAGGTGATAACCAAATGTTGTTACATTAATGCCGAACCGTCATCCAAGTTGGCCACCAGCTAGGGACTTATTCTATCAATGGACAATAAGGAAAATACGTACAAACAGAAATTTTTCTTGAGAATCACTGAAAGGTGTACATTATAAGAACACCAAACTTGTACTGACCAAATGTTACCTTGTTGTCAATTTTGCATCTTAGATGTCCACCAACAAGGAGCTTTGCAAACAAATTCTTCGTTTCAAAAGGGCAATCAATTAAAATCAACCTGTGGGAGAGTTAATTATGCGTTTTTTTATCTAAAATTGTCACCAGCATAGAACATAGAGCCCTATATCGGTAATACAAACAAAAATTACTTCTTAAGAACCGTTGAATGGGTTGAAATCAAATATGTTGTAAGATGGTTTCTATGAGGTATTGACTATTTTTTTTATTTAGATGGCCATCGGCCATTTAAGATGACCCCAAGCGTTGGACTGAATTTAAGATTGAACCCTTTAGGAAATCCGTTCAACAATAGAAAAAGGGGGGATATGGTGTAAATATTCATGACACAAAAATCTCATATGTACAAGTAAATTCCAAGCAAAGGAACCGCGCTTTGATTGCTGTTCTTCATCTCAAAGTCACAGTGAGGCCTTCAAACCGGAGTAAAAACTCGCATCTCACTGCAAATTCAAGACGGCCCCTAGCACCCTAATTATGCAACATAACAAATTAAGTCTTGGTCTAAATTTAAAGTAATCCAGAAATATAATGCTTAAAGTCAATTACAATTTTATTGAAACCTATTTCTATTTATAATTGCTCTACTAAACTGCGATATTCTGCATTTTAAGTGGAGAAAATTAGTTTTCAGTGTAGAAAACATATGCGAGAAATCATATAAGGCCATAATCCAAAGATACAAGACAAACTTGAAACCAACTATTGATAAGATAAAACAGAAACAAAAATGACAAAGGCTTTAAAGCTTGCAAACTAAAAACGTCGGTAAATAAAATGGATATGTACACTCTATTTTTCTTGCCAGCAAATAGGTTGATTTTTTTCTTATATTCGTAATAATGAAACTGCATTCCGAACATCAACACTCTACACCCACAAAACATTGTAACTTATCATGCTGCTACATACTTACTGTAGTCATTTATGCATGACTGTCATGGAAAAGGCGTAGAAAAACGAATTGGACTTTTTTGCAAATGCATTGCAAATATCAATGTCTAGAACTACTGAAGCAAGTTAAACAAAACTCAATGAGGAATACTTTGCTTGACCGCTCATGTATGTACTAGGGTGCGATTTTATGATGTGGCTAGAGGTTTTGGGTGGTTCTTTAAAAAATGTAACTGTATACTAGATATCAAGACAATAAGACTGAAAAAATGAAAACTTAAAAAGAATTGGAAGATACCAAAGGGCAGACTGAAATCGTTAAGTCGGAAGACAGACAAGACCATGGCCAACAAAATGAAACGAAAGACAAAGATGCGACACTACACTGAAAACTAAAGCTGGAGTAACACGAACAGTACAAATCCAGGGCGAGTTCAGGTGCTCCGATCCGGAAGGGTAAGAAACTCCTGCTCCACTAGTGGCACCCGTCGTGTTACTCATTAGCTATAGCCGGTATATAGTCACATTCGATGTTAGTCAGAACCGGTGTAGGAACGGATTTGTATTCATGACAGTGGGAAGATATCCATTGATTCAGATAACTTAATATGATCGGTAATACACTAAGTATGTGTGGTAAGGAAATAATATTTCTGCTGTACATTCATTAAGATGCCGTTGCATACCAAATATCTAGTCTGGTTCCACTGACTCCCATAATGCTTTGCACTGTGCAAAGTATTATGGGAGTCAGCAGAACCAGACTAACCAAATATCAGGATCTAGGACCAATGGATCATCGTAAACTAAACTTGGGGCTTACACGAAATGTCACCGTGGTGTATAAGTATGTTGGGCAAGGGTCTTGGCTGTTCCCATTGGTATGCAAAACAAATGGCAAAGAATCTTTGGAACACAGTGAACTTACTCGTTGATGCCACTGCAGCCATCGGGAAAAATATCGCGAACTCTACCTTCTGTGACTATCGTCTGTTGCAGGTGAGTCATAAATGAATAATTAAATAGTTTACAAATAAAAACAATGAAGAGTGTGTATGTTTTACTATAGTTGACGTTAATGTTATTTGATTTAACGTTCATGCATTTGAAGAGACAAATAACTCAGAGAATCTAAAGGAAAGACCTGTAATAAAACTCCCGAAAGTGTCAAAAGTGAAAAAAAAAGTTGGCCTCTGGTGCGCATCTTGGTTGTCTGTCGGAAATTCGCATTCATCAGATACAATGATGAAAACAACTATCTTTTACTGTCCCTCAAATGCTTGATTTTTTCAACTAAGCCAAGTATATTACTATGTCAACTTCAAAGGAATAGGTTCACGAAAAGCCAATGGCCCTCTCTTAAAAACTAGTTTTTTGGTGATATTCTACTAAAATAATCTTTATTTTTGTACAAAATGCAATTTTTATTCAATTTTTTACTATTTTTGGGGCTAAATTGTAAAACGTAATGAAAAATCACGTATTTCTTGAAATTATCAAGGAACTATGAAAACAACGCCATATAATTTAAACGAACAACAAATAACATTTATTTAACTTCAATTGTTCATATTTATAAGGTTTCTAGGTCATTTTTTAGCATGAGAGTAATTTTTGCGGGTAAAAAGTGCATTTCTTAATGAAAAATCATACATTTCCTGAAAAAATCAATAGAAAACGAAAAACACCGCTATATAATTTAAAAAAAAACAACTAATAACATTAATTTAAAACAACTTGTTATATTTATACGGTTTTTAGTCACACATTCAACATGATAGTAATTTTGAGGGTAAAAAATGCATTTTTAACAAAAATCTCATATTTGTTAAAATAATCAATATTAAATAGAACCAACGTCGTATTATTCAAACAAACAAAAAATAACATTTATTTCAATTAAACAGTTCATATTGATAAGGTTTTTAGTGATATTTTCAACATTAAAGTATTTTTTGCGTTAAAAGTGCATTTTTTACGAAAAATCACATATTTTTTTTAAATACTCAATAAAAAAATATTAACATGCCGTGTGATTAAATTAATTGAGAAATTACAATTTTTTTAATTAACGTGTTAATAGAGATGGTAATTTAAAATCCTATTTGCAATATTTGATTAATTTTTTGTATAAAATATATTTTTAGCGAAAAATTGCATATTTCTCGAAAAAGTTAGTAAAAATAAAGGCAATATTGTGTTATTCAAATGACTTACGAATGACATTAGTTTCATTTTATATTTTTTCATAAATATAATGTTTTTTATCACTTTTCCAACAATTAAGTAATTTTTGGGGGTAAAAATGCATTTTTGACGATAAAATTACGTACTTCTTAAAATATTTGTATGTTGTATAATTCATAGGAATGACAATATACATTTATTCCAATTATGGTTTTTGTATAAATAATAGTTTCAAGCATATTTGCAACATTTCAGCAATTTTTAGAGTAAAAAATAATTTTAACGAAAAATTCGATATATCTGGAAATCAATTAAAATGAAAAGATCACCGTAAAATTCGATTGAATAACCATCTTCAGAATTGGCACTGAAGACAGTCAATATTTGCTGACAGTGTCTGGATACAGTGGAGATGCAGGTATTTCTATTTATTAAGCATGAATAAAAATAAAATTTCCTTAGCATCTTACATTTGACAATAGATTCCAAGCTTACCTCATGTACAAAAAATCATTTCATCTTTGGGTTGTCGAATTCATCATTGAATCCTTGTTGAATTATAATTAGAAATATTGATCATGTTGATAGTTCCAAATTTGTAGTTTAGGGGAATAAACTTTTCTTGTAGAAAAAGGTCAAAAGCGAAAGGAATTACACTTAATCTATCTCAAAATTATAACACCTTCACCAAGGAAAGATTTTTTTCATTAAGCCCATTCTTAATTGCTTGCTGCTGTCTGTCAAGATAGCAATGTACAAGTTTACCTATGTTGAATAACTTTTGTGAATTTTATTATGTTTTATATACATATCTCATCAGTTGATTTAGAACCAAAACATAGGAAATCGGAGATCCAAAAAATAGAAGAAGTAATTAAATCAAAACAAATCGAAATAGGAAGTTAAATCCGACGGTCCGAATTATACTAAGGGAAATACGTTTCGAAACCTTAACGTAGTTCTGATATTTAAGCCCCTTCTTCGACATGCACCAGTTAATAAATAAACTTGAAATCTTTTTACTACTAATAGAAAAACGGATTTGGCAGGATCACAAATTAAGCCTTTAAACTAGCGCCGCTATCTTAATTAAGACGTGTTGATTTCACTTGTTATATTTATTCATTTAAAGTTATATCATTCATTCTTTAAAGCATTCTCATGACAGAGATTTTTTATGCATCCTTAAGATAAGGTGTTGATTTAATACATCA
>JARWCS010368597.1:0-10344 GCA_034783895.1 Geukensia demissa | reverse complement strand
CTGTAACATGTTTTATAGATGTCTCTAAGGTTACCAGTCAGTCGTCTTTCCTTTATCTTTTTATTTTTATGAGTATTTTTACTGAAATGTAGAGATGAGAGTTTAAAACTAGATTTAACGCCTATATAATGATCTACATTATTATTCATACAATATAAAATTAGATATCCAAGCCCTTCAATCGGAAATTGTTACATTTGCGGGTGTATGTCTCTGATTCGTAGAATGTAATGTTAAATCCGATGATTGCTTTACATGGTTAAATACTGAATTAAGGATTACTCGTTATACAGAAAGACTGGTTTATATTAAGACTGAATGTTTTGGAATTTTGCTTTAAGAGGTAAATATTTTAATTGATTTAAAACTTAACTGTAATATATTTTGAATTATTGACCATATATATGGGTGTTCAGTTTTTTGAAGTAATGACCTTTATACGCTTGTTTTAAGTTTGTTTGTTATATAATAACACACTACTAAGTAAAATTTAATAGAAGTGATAAGAGTGAAGTCCATAGAATAATTTGCTCCATATTTAATGTTTTTATGCTTTGTATTGTCCCAACATTTTTTTTCCTATTTAACACTTAACTTTTTGTTCTTACCAATACATAAACTTCGTGTTCCACGACATTACTAATTTACATTTTGTAATTAAATATTATTAAAACTATCAAAAACGAAATAATTTAAAATATTTTAAGTATTTGTAAATTTAAGCCGTTATGATGAAACCAAATTAACAGGTGACAAATGAAAACATTCTTTATAAAGAGAAGTAAACAGTTTGTCAATATTATATAACTACTTAGTGGTTGGGATACATGTAATACAATTGTTATTTCATCTGTTTTTAAGGAGTTCTCAGTTCTTCTTGTTATTTCATCTGTTTTTAAGGAGTTCTCAGTTCTTCTTGTTTTTGTTTTCTACATTAATTTGATCTTTTTTAAAGTTTTTTCTTGTCGTTTTGAAATTGGGTTCCAGAATTCTCGTATGATCATTCTATTCTGTAATTTCATCAGATCTTTGTAACTGTTATGATAGGAATAATACCTAATACCGAAAGGAAATATTTACTGTACACATTGTCAATAACAATATATTTTGTCTTTTGGGTTATAGTGGTCTATCGACAACTTCAGTGGTAAAAGACGGCTTTCAAGAAGAAATCTGCAAACATAGTTCGCGATTTCTCCTTATTTGAATACATATAACATGTATATATACTTAAATCGCTTTTGCGTACAAAATCATTAACGAAATACGACGTCAACAAGAAAGCAGATACACAATCTATTTTATTTTCTAAGGTTGAGTTTTAGGACGGAGACTTTAATTGGAAAAAAAACCAACTTCATTTTAAAACAAAAGAGGATTGGTAGATACACTAGATGTGTATCAAACTTCTGGTTTAAATTGAAAAAAATGAACCAAAAATCCCGACTTGAATGGTTATTTTCTGCATGGAGTTAAGTCTTATGTAAAACATGACATTTAATATCTTATACACCAATGCTTTTAAAGTGCTACTGACAAACATGATGTAAAACACTAAGCAGAAAATTGCATGTTTTATATCTAACAAAACGTTAACTGTTTGCAGTCATTAATTTTATTTAATGCTATAAAAATGTCAAAATAATCGCTTTATATAATGGCTTGAAGTGAAAGACAGACGAGTGATTATTTAATTTTTTCGATG
Source organism: Geukensia demissa (assembly GCA_034783895.1). NCBI lineage: Eukaryota > Metazoa > Mollusca > Bivalvia > Mytilida > Mytilidae > Geukensia > Geukensia demissa. The sequence continues at coordinate 8,639 of JARWCS010368597.1, read as the reverse complement.
CCATTTTATTTTATATGCATTTGTTCCAAGATATTTTACATTGCCTCAGACAACATCTGAAAGAAAGGACGATTTTCAACAAATTTGGTGTTAAAAAGTTATTAGAACGAAGGTATTATGACAGTTCACATATAGTAAACTTAATAAATAAAACGCCTATTCATTATATTTCTTTAATAATTATATTATAGATGTATAGAAGCGCCTTAAAATATACTTTGATTTTGAGAAGTACGGAAAAACTGGAAGTTATTTAAAACATAAGATAAGTCCAGTATAACGGTTTTAGTAACGTTTTGCCATGTTGCGAATGGTTGAAGTTGTATTGTAAACAAAGACAAAAGCTCAAGCTATCCAAGCCTTAAGAAAACGAAGGGAAGCTATATTGTTCCGGAAGGGTTTGTACTTTTTGCTTCCCAGGTGCGCATATAGTACTGGAATAGCCACATGCGAATAAAGGGAGAATAATTAATACAAGTAACAGTTAAGGCAGGTTTTCTGTGTGTCCAATATTTTAAAAACCTAAATATCCAAGAGAATAATAAAGTAATGTACAGTAATTAAAAGCGCTTATTGAAAGATCTCCCTGTCAACGATCTCGAAGATACCTGCTGATTTTAAGATACCCCTTTAAAAATATAGACTCGCCGGACACTACATTATAGCTAGATTTATCAATATATAAATTCTGAACCAGTCTCTCTAACTGATTCTTTCTAAAAGACTTAAACACCATTATATCTACAAAAACATTACATTTGTTGCTTAATAGAAAATAAGGGCATCGACATCGCATAAGGAATTACAAATAAAACAACGCAGTCAGTTTTTTCTTACTTTGCTCTTTCATTCGAGGTTCTAAAATGTGATCTGTTTACCAAAGTAACACAAGTGTCTTTGTCCTCTTAATTATAAATGGGTTGCTTTTTTCTGCCATTTATTCCATATCCTACCTACCACCTCGGTGGTGTAATGTTTAGCGTGCTCGTCTCGAGAGCGGAAGGTCCTGGGTTCGATCCCCGGCCGGGATTATCAGAATAATGTGTCTGGGTAAGTGTCATGTCTTCCTGCGGACTGTTGCTTTCGTGAGCTAGCACGTTAAAAATTCGGCTTAGCGTGTAGGTCCAGTACAAAGCAGGGTTCATTAATCATCACTCATCATTAATATGCTCTCGTCCTGAATATGCATGAAATACTTGCCACTGGACGTTAAGCAATATTCAATCAATCAATCAATCCATATCCTTCCTATTAAAAGAAAATATTGGAAAGATTTAAAGAATTTTAAAAACAAAAAGTATTTTTCTTCATGTAACAGTATATCAAAACATTTGAATTTTTACTCTTTAAACCACCATCTGATGAACACTTATAAAATCAAGATTTAAAGATCTATTGCAAATACAAACGAGTATAAGTGTCAAGGACACCATATTTAGTTTCCATAGGAAACGGAAGGAATCGTTGAAACTAATTCTTTTCTCTAAAAAGGAGACAGAAGATATTAATATACTTTGTCGTATTTTGTTCGATTACATACAAACAGAGGAAGATATTATTTAACACGACGGGTGGGACTAGAAGATACCAAAGAAACAGGCAGAAATCGTTAGATAAAAAGCGGCCAAGGCCATGGCCAACAAAAATGAAACAACAGACAAACATAGTAGGCGTAACACTACAGTGAAATCTTAAGCTAGTGTAACACGAACCCTACATAAATTAGGTGAGTTCGGGTGCATCGAAAGGGTTGGCAACTTCTGCTCCACTAGTGGCACCAGTCCTGTTACTCAGTAGACAAAGCCGGTCTCAGGTGGCAATCGGTGTAGAAACGGATTTGTTTTCACGGCATTGGGAAGATATCCATTGTCATTTGTGAAATGGATATTGCGTACCGGTCAACCAAATCATGAAGGCGACCGAAAAATGTCCGGAGTGATGACTTTAATCATTCCTTGAGAAACGCTTGGTTCAATAGCTTTCTTGTTGGCAACAATCCTCTTCCATGAAATTCTGATAGGAAGCATACGCCCTGGAGTAGCATATTAACTGAGAAATATACACAAATGAACTCACCATAGTTTTTGTAGGGCTCTTGTTACTCTAGCCTTAGTTTTTTAAGTAGTGTTATTTACCTTTTGTTTCTGTATTTTCGGCCTCGGTCTTTCTTATATCTGCTGATTTAACGATTTCTGTCTGCCCCTTTGGTATCTTCAAATTCTTTTTAATTGTTAGACTTCCTTATTGACCACATCTTTATTTATTTTTGTTGACGAGCTTTATGGCAGACGATCGACATTTAAACGAGGATTAATTATGCACTTTCCATTGCCACCCGCTTCATTGCTTATTTAAAATATCTTAATTGGAAATTCAAACACAATGCATTTGTGCAACGATACCTCCAAACCTTGAAATTTTTGTGCATATGAGGTTCAGTTACGTTAATAATTACTCCAACCAGAATAATTAGTATACAAAAAATACCAATTTAACAGAACATTTTTGTTCTCTGGAAAAAATGAATTGTAACAGAAAGCCTTAAAGGCAGTCTGTACTATAAAGACGTGTAATACAAACACCAACAATACAACCCGTTATTTATCATAAATTGACAATCATTTATGTTGACAGAAAAGTCGAATCAATATCGATTTCAGGCTGCAATACACTTCATTAAAATATCATGCAGTTAATACGCATGACAAAAATATTTGGTAATTCGGTAAAACTTTCTAGTAATTTAGCCGATGACAATAAAATCCTGTTATTTTCATATTTTAAATATTTGCGATAATTTAAATAAACTTATTAAATTTATTTCGAATTTCTGTTATTAAAACACTAGCTTGACAGTTTAATACACACGGATAAGTTTACTTATACACAGACGCAAAACGACACATAACCTAGCATAGTCATAACGACGTCAAAGCTATGTGTGTGTGTGTGTGTGTGCGTGTGTGTGTGTGGGGGGGGGTGTTTAGTACCGACAACACATCTTCTTGTCCCAAATCAGAAGTTGTTTTTGCATTGATATGAATAACATTGTGGCGAGATTATCTTAATTCTAATACAGCCTCATATTTTTTTGGAGGGGGGGATAAAAAGCTTGTCTAGATTCATCAATTTCCCCTGTTTCTTACGGATACATAGCATGGTCTCCTGTAAATTTACCCCATATTATCCCTTTTGTATATTCTTTAAAAAAGAAACAAGCTAAGGATAAATTAATGTAACTGCTAAGACGAAAAATGATGTTTTTGTTCATTTGAACAAAAACCATATCAATAATATATTTTTAGTCTTTAAAAATATCGTACATTGCTTCAAATCTGATGCTAAAACGAATTACGTGATGTTTTTATTATTCATGTGAATGAAACCCAAATCAACAAAATATGTTTAGTCTGTAAAAATAGATTGCTAATAAATGATTAAATAATAAATGCCGCTAGTGGAGCAGGAGTTGCTTACACTTCCGTAGCACCCGGACTCACCCTGGATTTGTAGGGTTTGCGTTACTCCAGCTTTAGTTTTCAGTTTAGTGTTGTGTGTTCTATGTTTGTCTTTTGTTTCATTGTGTTGGCCATGGTCTTGTCTGTTTCCGACGATTTCTGGCTGCCCCTTTGGCATCTTCTAATTCCTTATAAAATCAACAGCTCAGAAGATTATAGTACTGTGAAACAACTTATAATAGATGCTATTAATTTGATTCACAAATTATTTCTTAATCATCTGCTTAACTCTTCTGGATAATCTAAGCTCCATCTAGTTTTTGCTGAGTTCGCTTTATATTTTTCATTAGATTAGGTCGATTGTCGTGTTTTATGTATAGTTTCGGGGCCTTTAACAGCTTCCGTTATGGTATGGTTTTCATTGCAGTGTTTTGTGTAGCGATGTTTGTCTTTGTTTAGGTTTGCTGGCTCTGGTCTTGTCTGAGTTTGGACAAAACGATTTCGTCTGTCCTTTCGAATTTAATTTACATTATTATCCTTGGAAATACTATATGAATGTCCAATGACTTATATTACATTCACTTCCTCTAGTATTTCTGATGAATTTTAAGGCAACCTATGGCGGAAATCATTTCCGGATAACACTGATGTTTTTTGTGGGATAACTAGTAGTACTTGTTGTATCACTATAACTATGTACAAGGAAGTAACAATTTGTTTGTCACGGCAATCCTGTGAAAATAAACAAGACGGAACATGACGCCTAGTGTACATGTACATAAAAAAACTAAAAACAAACATGCAACTATGAACAATGCGGACCCAACCAAAATACCGGGATAAACTCAGGTAGTTCTGAAGGGTAAGTAGCTCCTGTCTCTTTAAAAAACATCAACCGCACTGTCCATTTTCTAATCCGGTATTAAAAAATTAGTCATGAAAGTGTTAATGGTAAGGTTTCAAGGGATAAGATCAACCAGGCGGAGAAAATGAACGGTATATTTTTGCTTAATTTTAGAGAGTGTTTGAAGATGGTTTTTGTGAATTTAGTGAGTATCATTTCGTTGATTGACAATACCTCAGCAGTGCTCGAAGACAAAATGTTGGAAAATGCTGGTTTTGCATACCATAAGAAAGTGTTCGAATATGGTTTTGCTTGTTTTTAATGAGTGTTCTGAGATTGTTTTTCTTATCATTATCTAGTGTTCTGAGATTATTTTGCTTACTATTAAGTTTTTAAGATGGTTATGCTAACCATTAGAGAGCAGTGTTCTCATGAGATTTTGATACCTTTACTAAGTGTTTGAAGAGAGAAAGCTATAGCTGGCTTTTATTGATTGTCCTCAGATGTTATTTTACTATCAGTGAGTGTTCTATGATGGTTATCGTACAGTGTTCTTTGGTGGTTATCTTACCATTTATGGGTTGTGTAATAATATGATTTTCACCCTTTTAGTTAGTGTTCTTAAATGTTTTTGTTTACAATATGTGAAGATGATTTTCGTACAACAAAATAAGTGTCCTAAAAACACGTTTACCAATGTTGAGGGCCTGGTTGCACGAGTGGTCTAGGTAGTTGATTTAAACTTACCTTTACAGATCACTGTAGCCTATCACCTATGCGGCGTGAGTTAGCGCCTGGGTTTGTACCATTAAAAACGGGTTGCATTTAACTCGCAGTTGAGAAGGTTTTCAGTTACCTACCCAAGGTCAGTGGTTCTCTCCGGGTACTGCGGTTTCCTCCACCTTACCGCCGCGATATAACTGACATATTGTTAAATGTGGCGTTAAACCCCAAAATAACAAAGAAACAAACCATTGTTGATGAAGTATGGTAAATTTTGATACAATATATGGCCATTTCAAGGAGTAACCTCTCATCAGTAACATTTGAAACAAAACATAAGAAAGCCGAGATACAAACATTGTAAAATGAAGAACTCGTATCGAAACAAAATAGGCAGCCAAATCCATCGGGAAAGACATCTATGAATTGAAGCCTTCCCCGTTTTTCAGGACTTTAAAATTATTAACTGAGGATTTCTGGTAAAATTCATGCCAGACAAGATTGAAAAATAATTTGTTTTTTTACTTTAGTGAGTGTTTTAAAATGGTTTTGCTTATCATATTGGGTATTCAATTGCTATTTTCGGGTTTTATAAGATAGACTCGCCTATGATACATGGGTTTTGTAAGATTTTTTTGCTTACTACTAGTGATTGTTGTTAGATGGGAAAGATTACTGCTGGTCATTAGTGGTTACGCCTTGAAACACGTGTCCAGCGTAATCGGAAGACACGGGTTGCTTACCCTTCATGACACCTGATCCCACTTCTGTTTATATAGGAGTTTGTTGATTCCTTCCGGATTTGAAACAAATTGACATTCCTGATTTTGACACCGATTTTGACATTAAGGAAACCATGACGGGTGTTACGCGCAAGACCCGGGATGCTTTGCCTCCATGAGCACTTGATCCCACTCCTGTTTTGTAAAGAAGTTTGTGGATTCCAAGCTTTTGTTCCTTTTGTTTACGTTTTATCTTTTACTTTGTTTCAAATTTGTCTTGTCTATTTGGACTATGCACTTTTGATCTCTCGCATGGGTATAGCTGAAGTTACGGAAGAGACTTTATTCCTTGTATTGCACATGGTAGATGTCCTTTATTGAATTTGGTTGCCTTTTTCGATTTATTTTGTATACGAGTACTTCTCTAAAAATACTTAGTTCTTGGTGTCCTATATTTTAGTTTGAATGCTGCTGAAGAGAAGTTTCTCATTGAAGAACGTTTCCAGCATAATCAAATTTCCTGTATTTGTACAACATTTATAAACCTGTATTTCACTGTAAGTGAGTGTTCTAAGATGGTTTTGATTACCAATAATGATACATATCCTAATATGTTTTTTCACTATTAGTGAATGTTATAACATAATTTTGCTGACTATTTGTGAGTGTCATAAGGTGTTTTTGGTTACTAATAGTGTGTGTTCTAAAATGGTGTACGGTACTTTCAGTGAGTAGTATAAGATAGTTTGCATACAATTAGTTTGTGTTCTAAAATGGTTTGCGTACTATAAGTTGAGTGTTATAAGACGGTTTTTTCTATCAGTGAGTGATCTAAGATAGTTTGCGTACTATTAATGAGTCTTCTTAAATGGGTTTTTCATTAGTGACTGTTCTACGACAGTTTGAGTGCTATTAGTGAGTCTTCTTAGATGATTTTTCTTACTATTGGAGAGTGTCCTCATATGTTTTTAACCATTACTGGATGTTGTTAGATAGTTTTGGTTAATATTAGTGCAAATGTTAGCGAGTATTGTAAGATGATTTCCGAGTTTATTGATGAGTGTTTTAGTGTCTATTTTTAACATTTTTAATCCCGTATGCTTTTTTCTGTCATGAACTGATGTACTGGTTAAGATGAAGACACCAATGCACTGTGCATGTAAAAATTAAATAGAAGCCGTATTGTTACTGCCTGTTTCGATTTGTTTTGAATATAAATGCTTCCTTTTACAATTTTAAGTCTTGGTTTTCCTATATTTTCTTTTAAATTCTTCTGTTGAGAGGTTACTCCTAAAAACACGTGTCAAGCATAAGAAATTTTCCAGTATTTTTACAACATTGGTAAACCTGTATTTGGAAAGACAGGTTTGAAGTTTTTATCACAGAAACTAGACTTTAATTAAAGCCAAATAAGTATGTTAGAAGTAGACGTTATTTCAACACGAATCTTAACACTGAAGACAAAGTAATTATGGACGTGACAATTCCGTAATTTCATAATTGCCATTTCATGTATTATTAAGCAAAGTTTAAGCATATGTCCTTGATATCTTAAAATTCTGTGAGAAATAAAAAAAAACATAAGGCTGTTTTCGGAAAAATCAAACTTAATTAGGAATTTGTGGCACTTCGTGGAGGGAACAAAGCTAGGAAAATAAGGTTAATGGCCTTTTAAAGTAGATCTTTATGTGAAAATGATATGGTGTAAATGTCAGATAGACTGCACTCCACCCATGAGAAAAACGAGTAATTTTTGAAATCTAGAGGTCTCCAAAAGGCCTTCAACAAGGGTTGAATACCACTCCTTGTGAAAAACTCTATATCGGCCCAAATGAAAAAATCGTTGGGACAGGCATAGAGACATGAGCTGGGGTTAAACTAGTTTATGGGTGCCAAACCCTCCCCCAACAAGTGTTTAAAGGAAAAATTTAAAGCAGCAATCGACGAACAATAAAAATCAATCAGAAAGTCAACAAATCCGACTAAAGATTACCTTTGTTATAATAAATTTACTCAACACAAATACTATCAAAATGAAGGTACATCTCTAATGAATGTTAGAAGTTACTGCAAGCAAGCTCAGGTTGAGATCCTTGATAATGAAAAATCAAGCCTCTCAACACGAGCTGTCATAAAATAAATATGTATGACGATTTAATACTGTGTTGCCAATAAACGTTAAGGAAGACAAGATTGATGCAATGCAGAATGATTTAATATGTGTGTAATGATGTGATCAGTTTATTTATATTTGTACCAACAAAAAAAAATTCATGTCTTGACCTTTTTGCAGTAAAATTTAAAAACTCACTGTCCACTATGCCTACATAGATACTGCCAGGAACCTGTAGTTTAGTGGATGTCGTTGTTTACTTAGTCATTTATTGTTATTTGTTCACCATTTTTGCAATAGATTAGGTCGATTGTCGTGTTCTATTTTTTATTTTGGGGCTTTTTACAGCTTGCGTTTTGGTATGGACTGCGGTTCATTATTGAAGGCAATGATGGGACCTGTAGAAGTTTAAATTTGACTGTCATTTGGTGGATGGCTATCTCATGGACAACATGATTTATCTCATTTTTATAAAGTTAATAGTCAGGGAATCAAAATGTTTGATTCTTTTTTTACCAGTTGAACTTTCTTTCTGAATATACAGCTTCAAAATTACAAAAGAATATATTTTCTTCGTAATGACTATTAAGTTGAAGACTACATTACGGAATGGACGTATGTCCACTAAGGTAAAGTAGACACTCAATTTTCAAGCAAAGCCAGCATTCCGTTTATAGTTGTAAATATATAGCACAAGTCCAATGTAAAATACCCATGCGAGAGATCAAAAGTGCATAGTCCAAAGAGACAAGACAAATTTAAAACAAACTAAAAGATAA
>JARWCS010368587.1:2500-10344 GCA_034783895.1 Geukensia demissa | reverse complement strand
TTAAATGGATGAAACCAGAGGATTCCGAAAATCTGACAAAAAATCAAAAAGATGAGCAGCGAACATCCTTAATATAAGTTTTGTAAGTTGTTTCGGAATCCAATTAGTATTTCATATCATATGTATGTAATGTTTCCTCATTAGTTGTATGTTAACTTTATGAATTAATAATAAAATATGTTTACACTAACTTTGGTTTATCGATGTGTAAACTTAACCATTTTCATGCAACTATCCAATAGAAATTGCAGCATTTTTACATTTTTGGAATTATTTTGTTATAAAGAAGCGGATATGATATGATTGTCAAAGAGATTATTAATTATAATCTAATAAATCTGGCTGCAACTGCAAGCTTAGAAATGTCTGAATTATTGTGCGTGCTGAATTAGCCATTGTGTTATGAAATATTGCCCAGATTATTAATTTCTAGGAAAGATTTTTAGGTTTAATCCTCATCTGAATTAGATTTTGGTATCTGGATTTATTGCTGTAATTTTCACCATTTAAAATTCCTGCCTTGCAAATGTTATTAACTTGTTTAGAAATTTACATATATTTGTACATTTTATTGGACGAGGAATTTATGTTATTGACTGAACTATAACAGTTTTACAGTCAATAGGCATATAGATTTTTGTTTGGTACATTCTTGTGACAAAATTGTAGAATCTGCGTCATATAAATGTTATTTAAATAAGTTGTAGCAGTCATATTGTTGGAATTATCCTGTTTTGCACGCATGTTTTCATGTCATAAATAACCTTTTACAAGACAGTCTAAAGTATTACATATATATGGAAATGAATCTGTTTTGGTTATTTTTACGAAATGCTTTTTTTTGCAGTATCGTTGATTTCCATCAGAACACCATAATTTAGGAATAATAGAATCGGCATAAGATATTTGTTGGATAATTGTCCATGGCAGAGGCCAAAAAAACGGACTAATAAACAAAATTTTTCTATATTAAATATACATCTTGGAAAATTATGTAATTTTTGCATGACTTATTAGTATACTTAATGGATTTTCGACAGTAAATATAATCAGCATAGAAAATTGATATATATGTTTAAAAATCTCTGTTAGTAACTTCAAAAAGTGTAAATCATGTTACCATATAATCACCTTTGATAAATTAAAATACATTTGGGGTATTGAGAATTTGTGCACCCTATCTTGGATCTAAAATACAATATAATTAGATTAGAGGTTTGGATTTTTGATACTGATGAAACATTTCTGAAATATAGTTACTCCCACAGGAATGATTTACCAAGTATAATATGGCAATTGTAAATTTTTTACTGTGGTTGGAAATTGAATGTTTATTCCCATAGTGTACAAATGGAAGGTTTACAAAAGTTGTGATACAGAATAGGTCAAATTCTGAGCATTTCATATTATAGTTTGTGTTTTCTGTTACATTGTACAAATTTGATTTAGAATGAAATAAGAATGGTTTTCCTTTCCATTGCAGTGCCTCCATTCGACGAAGTAGCATGAGGGGAGAAAAGAGCCAGTTGTTTATGAAGGAGGCCAAAGAAGAAGCTATGCATTTTGGCTGGGGAAAAACAGATTTAGATGTAGGTCCAATAAGAAACATTACTGGGATTACCTCCCATTATTAGACTACCATGTGTGTCAAAATGACTGATAACCCGAAATATACAGTGAAACCTGTCAAAACCGGACCCTGAATAAACCAGATTCTTGTCAATACCGGCTGAAAATGGATGTCCCACAATTGTTCTTTATGATTCTTTGTTAAAAACACCTTTTCAAACTGGCCAGTTTCTATTCCAAATTCTGATTCCTATGTTCCGTCCCAACAGTCAAAGTACAGTAACATTTACCTGAAAAAATCAGCCTAATTATTGATTACCTGTGTGCAACTTTAAGTCAATCAGCTTATTAGTAGATCCCATTGGGGTATTAGTACAATATCTCCTCTGTGGTGTAATAGTTAGCATGATTGTCTCAAGTGCGGAAGATTTGCTGGTTCTTCGCTAAGCACGCAGCATTTAGGAGTAAGAGCAAAGATTGGTCGACACAGAGTCAGAATAAAGTGTCTGGGAAAGTGGCATATCTGCTGCGAACTGTTAGTGTCATGAGCTAGCATGTCGGTCTAGTACAAAGCAGGGTTCATTCATCATTATACATTAATATGCCCTCTTCCTGAATATGCATGAAATATTTGCCACTGGGCGTTAAGCACCATTCAATCAATCAATCAATATTAGTATAAAGTTGTGTTTGAATGTCTCATTAACATTTCTCTGTGAATGGTTTTTACACGCATTAGAGCAAATTAAAATATATCTTGTGCATGCATTAAATGAAATGAACATCCCAACTGAGTACAAAAATGGAGATCAGATATAAAATCCTCTTGATGTAACAAACTATTATTTGAGATGACTGTGCTACAGACCAGCAGTAGTAAAATATAAAAAATGACCGGATTAAAATGAAAAATGATGATCAACAAGTTTCTTAATGCTGAATAATTATTAATTATTGTCTGTGATTTTTATTCCCCGTACTTAACCTTATCGTGAAAGACAGATTCAAACCCAGATGTTGACATGCAGTTTGATGGTTTTAATGGAGATATAGCCCAAAATCTAAACCGGTCTAGTATGAGAAACTTTCAGAGATAATAGTTGTTTTTTTTCCAGTTTTGATGGTGTTTTTTTCTGTGTATTCCCCATGAAAAAGCCAACATAATAGGCCACAAGTGTCATGACCTATCTCTTATTGTTATTGCGATATATTGGGTCCAAAAATGGCCACGCCTTAATTTTTGAAACTTTTTTATTTCTTATCTGAATTGATGGGGTTTTCCTCAAATAATTCCTTATGATAAAGGAAGAAAAACTGTTTCAAGCATTTGTTTTGTTTTTTGTATAAAAGGGTTAAAAAATATGAATTTGCAGGGGATGAGAAATTTTTATTTTTCATCTGATTTTGATGGATTTTTGCATTTGATTCCTCTTTATGAGAGTTTCCATATTAGGTCAACAGATTTTCTGTATCTCTTACGGTTTTCGAGCTAAAAGGGTCAAAGTGGGGGGGATTGGAAATTCAATTTTGAATATTATATGGAAAAATTTATTTTTCGTCTGATTTTGTAGGGGTTTTCTCCAAATGATTCCTTATGAACAATTTTAACAAAAGTTACAAAAGTGTCACCAGTTTTGAGGATAATGAGGACGAGTCCAAATCATCTTTTATCCAGACATATTACTGTGTCCTTCACATTATTGTGTCCAACAAAATACTGTGTCTACAATTACCCAAAGCTTCATTTGTTCACCATTCACATGTCAACATGCTGTGGTTGTGTTATGCTGTGTTTGCCAAGCACCTCAGTTAGGAAATAATTAAATTAATTTTTCAATAATATTTTCATCAGGTTTAGCGATAAGATTTACCGACAGATGGGAGGAATTCCTATGGGTATCAACTGTGCCCCTTTAAAGTAAACTTATTCCTCTACTGTTATGAATCCCAGTACATGGCCAAACTTCATAAAGATCCTTCTAAATCTGATATTAAAGATAAATTAAGTAATACTTATTTCTATCCAGACGATATCTTTGCAGTTTATTACCTGGACTTCTCAAAATATGTGACATATACTACATTTGACCCCAGAAAACTGACTTTAAATGAAGCTTATAAGGACAGCAGCATTTGTCCTTTTCTGGATTTTAATGTTTCTGTTTCACAAGGTAAAATCAATTCTAAAATATACAGCAATAGAGATGATTTCCTCATTCCGTATTATAAAATTTACTTTCCTTGACTGAGACGTCCCTTTGGCTTCTTTACATACAGTATAGATATTTCTCAACTGATCTGTTTTACCTCTATATGGAGCGGTGTTTTAGATTTTGATAAACATTATTTTGTATTACAAGTAAATTATAAGTCAAAGGTTTCATTATCCATAAATTACTTAATGCATTTACAAAATTCTATCATAAAGATACATATAGAACTTAAAGTTTGGTGTCACCTGCAGAAAGTTGATAAAAAATGGAATATCAAACCCAAACTTTTTTTGTCTACTATCTATTTGCTGAGATATTGATTGAATATCTGACCTGTAGCAGGTTTAATCGGTACTAGAATACCTATAGTTCCTTTCAGATTTTTTCAAAGAAAAACAAAAACATTTTAACTATCCAAGGTTGATTAATTCATTATGTCTTGCAGGATGAAGATAATAAGGAGAACTCACCGGCCACAAATATAGACGATGTGGAATTGATCATTGATGATGAAAGTGACCAAAGTCGTCGTAAAAAAACTGAAAGTGAAAATAGAGGTGACCGTAGAGATAACACAGACAATGTTGAAAAACAACCGAGCAGGGTTGATGGACTAGATAGACGACTCGATGTAAGACGAGAAGTACAGCGTGAGGACAGTGAAAGGAGTTCTCGTAGTGGAAAAGAGGTTTCTCGGAAAACCTCTTTCAATAAACGTAATCAAAAGCCTGACATTCCACAAAATAGCTCTCGGGACCAGTCTCATAGTGATAAACCAGAACTGAATCACGATAGTTCAAGGGGGGCTGAAAATCAACGGTCGGAAAATAACGATTATGGAAATTCATCAACAAATTTGACAAAAGTAAACTCTGGGTCTGCATCATCTCTTTCATCTGGTAGATATCCTTCAGGAACACCATCATTAAATTTGTCAGAGTTAAAAAAGTATAGATCAGAAAGTCGTAGTCGTGAAAACAGTGTCATTGACTCTCACGTGCAGGACATGTTTTTAAGTTCGCTACAGGCAGGAAGAAATAAGTACAGTATGCCACCAGTACAAAATAAAGAACAGCCACATTCCAAAAATAATGGACACAATAATAATACCCCATACTTTCCCAATGAAAGTATGAAGAAATTTAAAGCCCCAGGAGGTGCTCCTGTTGTCGGAGGTGAAGAAAAAGACGGCTGTTGTAGTATCCTGTGATAAATTTGTATTTTTTAGGGTATCGATTTTTATAGTTTTTAATGCCCTTTAGAAAAGGAAAAAAATATACCCATATAGGTTTTCAATTGTTTATTGTAGTTTAACATTTTAGGAAGTAGGATTGACAGAGCTAATATATTCCGGAAACCTTTTGAATTTAACATTGACATTTTTTTTGTTTGTTCAAAAATACAGGAATCTTTAACTTAATCACATACTTTAAAGCCTGGGACATGTGATCGGATTATTCAAGTTATCAAATAGCTTAACAATCTTCAAAATTATATATTTTATTAGAAAAATAGACATGGAGACAAAAAAGTGCTTTAACTTCTTACACATTGGTCCATTATTCAATTGTTTTTCAAGCACTCATAATGAATTAAAAATTTCGAGTTGGATGTTGCATACATGTATTGGAATTAGTGAATATGAAAACAAGTTATAGCGTTTACCAAGTTCATACAAGAAAACATTATGATTTTGACAAAGTGTGCCATTTACTTTTATTCACAGTATTAAAGACATCAGAAATTAAAAGATGTCCCTTTCAGTAAAACAAAATAGAAAACTTGAATGGTCACAATATTTTATTTTTACTTAGACTATTTGATGCAATAAGAGTACGCCTTTATATCTGTTAAAATGCACTGATGAAACATTGTTTTATGTTTATTTTAACACATAATTTTGTTAACAGAATAATTTAACAAATTCCTGTGACATTAAAAACTTATCTGTTAGAAAGAAATTTTGAATTTCATTTCTGTGTGTTTTGAAAATTTTGTCTGACCAACAGTAGTTTGAACATTTTCTTTTGACCTGATAAAGGACTGTTCCAAAACTTTATGTGTGTCGCAGTTTAAAAATTTTCTTCTGTAATGGTTATTTTATGAAATCTCTCGTTGGTTTTAACATACATTTGTATTTCAAGTAAAAGATGTGTCAGGGAATTTGAAAAATTAATTTGTAAAAATGCTTGTAGTAATAAGACAAAACAAATGATAACATATATTTATTTTTATTCAAGGGAGGTTAGAATAAGTGCTTATGTTGAGTTATTGATTTTTATTTGAATATTTGTAGTGCAATAAATAGGTTAACCTGATTTGAATATAATGGATGCAAAATAAATCTGTAAAGAATTTTATAGATCCATTACTGTTATGCAATATGATACAATGTATGAATGCCAGATTACTTTATTCTCTAAAACCATCGCACACACAGTGGTACAGAGATTAATGCCAGAGCTAGGAATATGATAGCCAGTCACAGTTTTTGTCGCCTGCTGTATAGCAGGTCGTCACATAGGGATCACTTCTGTCATTTTGCACTGTAGGCATCATACTTCTTAAATCCTCCTGAACCACTCAAAAGAATTCAACCAAACTTACTCATAATCTTAAGTAGCAAGTCTAGTATTGACAGTCATTTTTTTTCACTTAGACATAAGTATGCTGAACAGTAGGGTTAACCATTACTTATCCACTACTTCTTCAATTTGTTGTGACTGTGTAGCTCTTGCCCGTCCGTTATAAAATTGTGACTCAACAAAACGCAATCTCTTCCCTATTTAGGTTTTTGTTTGTGGTTTACATCTTGGTATAAAGATATCTTAATCTTATTTTGGGTTCAGACATGCATTTAAAATCAATCAAACTTTAAATGTGTTCATATATCAATAGGTATATGAATTAATGCAGATTTATCCAAGAAGAATTGCAGAATTTCCATTATATACATGTAACACATCAAGTTCATGTAATATATTTTGTTTATTATCTATTTTTTGTAGTTAATTTATAGTTTCATGAACAATACACAATCATGTATCCATTTTGCAGTGGCTTCTTTGTATATGCACTGAGTTTTAATAAGTTATATTTTTGTAATTTTGTTAATAGCTGATGTGTTCAAATGTGAACAGTCCATGTGTAATACCTCGTGATTCTATGATTAATTTGCTTCTGAAGATTTGTGCAATTTTTGTTGAAGAAATAGTTATTTAAACCATTTTTGTTGAAGATTTTCATTTATTGGAATTTTATGCTTTATAATTCTCGTTTTTCTGTACTAAGACCATGAAGGGGAGGTAATTTCTGATTAAAAATGCTATTTTTTAAACGTTGTTCATGAATCTCAAAAACTATTTTTTGCATATTAAATTACAAGAACTGAAATTGAAAAATTAACAAATTAATTAAAAAAATTAAGTATGTTGATATATGTAATATTAAATCATAATTAACAGTGCTTAAAACATTAATTGAGATTTTAATATAAAACTGTCTTCCTAAACTAAATCTTCATTCCAATTGATAACAATCATTCCATTGTCTTTTTTTGTTGTACAGAAATCTTTTTTTATATGCTCTTAATGTTGAAATTGATTCTTCATAATTTAGTGCAAGTTTTGGTCTTTTTTGATATTTCAGTCGACAGTGGCTGATTTAACTGGATATTTCTGGTTCACAACCTGATTTTGGTTTTGAAAATTCAATTCTACAAAGTAAAAATATCAGGCAAAATGATTACAGATATTCTATTTACCCTTGCCTCTGGGTGACCCTTTCATAAAAAAAAATCAACAGGTTTCCAAATTTGATGTTGGTTCACATTTTGTATCACAAAGTACAACTTATACTGTCCAATTTCTAACTGTTTTAACACACCCCTGTGTAACCATTTTTATGCCAGTACCAATTGTTAAATTGTCACTATTTTCAATAAATGTCTACCTGGTTTTATTTATGTTGTATAGGCATTGAAAATTACTGTTAGATTTTAAATAGCACAGAACTTAAATAGAACTTTGACCTAATTATTGAGAAACTTTCCAGAACATATCA
>JARWCS010368576.1:0-10344 GCA_034783895.1 Geukensia demissa | reverse complement strand
CTTTCATCATTGAAATGAAGTTTACCTGCGCGTGTTGTTTAAACACGTGGGTTTGTTATGAATTGTGTGATTTGGACTCGTCCAGATGTAGTGAAGTAAGGTACCCCAATACAACAAAATACGAACATTTTCTGTTATTTGTCGGTTTGAAAGTTGGTTAAAGGATTCAGTACGGTTTTTATTTCATTAAACAGCTTCGAAAGAGAAGGTTATGTCTAAAACATCCTCGGGACGAAGTCCCTCGCTTTTTTAAACATACCTTCTATTTCTTAGCTGTTTAATTGAAATAAAAAACTGCCTTCATCCTTTAACCTTTACTTATGTTATTCTGTAAAGTTATATTTTTATCCAAATGAGTTAATCTGGAGTATTTTTGTAAAGAGCATTGATGCGTCATAGCATCAATTAAAAGTGTGTAATGTCAATATCGAGCTTGTGTCTACTTGGCTGGTGATATCATCTGACTGTTCAGCAGAGGTATCATCCTTATTGTTGTGGGTAAGCAAATGAATGTTGAAAAGTTGTATTTTTAAAACCACTCGGTCGATGCCTCTCCTGGTGGACCTGAGGTAACCGAGGGTATTCACCATCCTAGTTTTCAGACTTGTCTAACATGATTTTTTAAAAATGTTTTTCAGAAATTTGCTGCATTTGTTTACATTTTGAAGCACTGAAAATACGGAAAGGTTTTGAACAGGATTGAACTTAGTGGGTGCTTCTACCGTCGGATTTTGCCTCCTTGTTTACTTGTTCAATTGTTCATATCACATTAAAACAATTCACTATATTTATGCAGTAATGGTAAACTTGTATTTTGAACGTGTTTCAGTGAAGACAATTTCATCTTATTTAAATTTAAAAATATATTTATAAACATAATTGCTAATTGTGCTACCACTGGTACTACCGTTTTGTCCACTATTTCCTGTGCAAGACTGTTCGCATGGCTCACAAAGTTTTATACCGGTTGGTAAATTTCCATTCGAGCCTGTAATTAATGATAATAATAAGAGTAGTGAAGAATTATATCTTTATACTAGTATTGAATTTGTGTTAAATAGTTTGACATATCTATCGTAACGGACACACCTTTATATTGTAAATACTTTTGTTGTCCAACCTTACCCTATTTACAAGGTTTTTTGATATTTACATGTCATTTAATGTCAATATTTTTATCAAATACGTAAAAAATAAATATAGGAAAAAACAAAAGTTTGGGTACAAAATATTTTTTGTGGAATAAACTGGATGTGGGGAAATAGTTCTACTTATTACTTTTAGTCTACAAAAAGGCTACATGGCTTTGTCATAGCAAGTCTAAGTTTTTAGTTAGAAGATATCCAATATTTACTGCACCAACAAGCAGCACGTATGATTTTCACATTTACATCTACAGACCACAGTCGAAATCAAGATAGGAGATTAATATTGTCTCTATATAAAAGCAAATATATTCTTGTGTTAAGTAATGCTTGTCATCATAAGTGTCTTACAGAATCATTTAATTCATTTCTATAAAGTCACTATTATAGTCTCTTAAACGTACAAAGATCCCAACCGCACGCTCACAATTCACACTTTGTACACACACACGATTCCCATGTTATACACACAAGATTTTCACGTTACACGTAAACTACAAGCTACACGACACAATATTCATTAGTTTCATATCTAAATGGTAGCGAAATCTACTAATCAAAAAGGTAATATTTTGACATTTTAAGAAAAAACACAAAATAACCAATAACTCAAAATTTGACATTTTAAGAAAACACGGGTTTGAAGTGTACATAATGTACATTGACCACTTCGGTGCTGCAAATCTTTTATAAAAATAAAGATGTTAGATGTATTCGTTTTGGATGTGTTGCTTCCAAGCTCAAAGTTTTTTTCCAATGAAATTGTACTTTCCAAACATGTTCCTGTTGTATGAAAGATTTTGCAGACTCATCTGTCGCCAGTCTGATATTTACTATCGTGCATCTTAATGCATCAATTCAATTCTGTTCAATATCGTTTTCTGAACGTTTTAGCTGTGTACAATGGTGACGTTTTCACTCGCGTTCCTATTTATCAGACAATTCAATCTCACGTGCCTGTCCCAATTCAGGAGACTGCACTCCAACCGTGAAAACAGGGAATTTTCAAATCTAGAGGTCTTCACAAGGCCTTTAACCAGATGGAATACCAATTCTTGAGAAATGCTATAAATTTCCCAAAATAAAAAGTCGTACATGCGTTAACTAATACTGCTCTTACCTAAATATAGATAACTTATAGGTTTGTCTTTATAGTTATGTTTTGTTACATGTACATGTTTATCATATTCAGGTAAAAGTGATATTCCAACCTTGTGGAGACCTCTAGATTTGCAATTTCCCTATGGTTGATTTTCGTGTTAGAATGAAGTCTCTCTGAATTTACCCCATGTCGTTCATGTTTATAATATAATTAATCAACATTTATACGTAAGTGTTGTATAAAATCTTTGCTGTTTAAGAACGAGTAACATTATCAAAAGCTGAACATACATACTTCCTTTAGAGAACGTCCTCACATTATCATCGGGTGGCTTTGTATTGTAATTACAAAATGTGTTACATACTGGATCAGAAGCAGAGTGTGTGACAGTATAAGAGGGCGTGTAAATCCTTTCAGCAGGAGAAACACTATTGTCTATGTCTAAAATATAGATAGCTTACATTATATGAATATTTAAAAGAAAGTCATCATATTAAAAATGAATTTACTCTAATGAAAATCAACACATCTTGTGGTATTGTGTTACCTGATTGAAACCAGAATTGCATAAATAAAGATTACTGGCAGAATTATCAAACAATGTTTTACAGAAATTTCCTGCATTTGTTAAAATTCAAAAGAAAGGCCTCGAAAAGTATTGCACTTAGTAGATGTCCTTGCCGTCGTATTTGGCTTCCCATTTCGATTGGTTGGATTTAAGTGCTTCTTATTCTATGTTTGGATCTTGGACTTCCTTTGTTTTTGGTTCTTATGCTACTTATGAGAGGTTACTCCTTGAAATATAGCATTCCAAAATTATCCATTTTTATTCAACATTGGTTATTTTGTATTTTCATAATCCGACAGATCTAATTGGCATGTAAAGCCGTGGAAAAAACCCTCTGATTTGCAGAATATTCAAGATGCATTTCTCCACAAAAAATCCGAATAATCTTAAATAATAAGGAACTACGACGCTTTCTTGGTGAATATTTTTTCTGTGATCTACAATAACGATACTCTTATGTATTACCATTGTATTCGAGTGTTCGATAAAAGTGTAACCACTAGACCTTTCCTACGTACTGAAAAACGGTCGTCATTTAAATTAATTTAAGGACTTACCTGCTAAAAGGTAGAAATAATATAAATCATTAGTTACTTTTGTCATTTTCATACACATGTAGACATATCTCGTGTTGCCTTCGTCTGAATAGGAAGAGCTACTTCTGTAAAAGAAAACGATGTAATTGTATAGGAAACATTTCTGTTTTACAAAATTTATCCTATATATGATTTCAGGTGCATCACGACTGTTTGCAATTGTATTTATCTAAGAATGACAACGTCTAGCATGAAATGTTGGAAAAGCAAATAATGGTCTATTATATCTGATACTTAATCTTTATATTATTAATATAAGAAAGCGCTAAATTTAAATGTTGAATTCACCTTTTCCCAAATTTTTAAAGCAATTTGGAAATGGAAAAGTAGAAAATTAAAAAAAGCTAGTAATGTTGATTATTTAGTAAATTTTTAAACGAGGTAAACAGTAAATATGTTGTAAATCACAGATAACCACACTCCAACCATGAGAAAAATCGAGGGAATTTACCATCTAAAGATCTCTCTAGGGCTCTAATTTGCCTAAAAAATAAAACGTGTTTGCGTAAAATAATACTGTTCTTTCCTAAGTATTAAATGATTGTTACATAACAGTTACGATAATATTCAGGTAAGGGTAGTATTATTTTATGCATGAAGGTTTTTATTATTGAGGGCGATTTAGAGCCTTGTTCTAAGCTCTATGGATACCTCTAGATGGTGTAAACAATCCTTGTGTTAGATTGGTCAAGAAACGATATATATCATATTCTATCAGAAGATTGTAAAAAAATATACGTCTACAGACAATTTTTTTCGTCTTCGTCCATATACTTTCATTTCTTGCAAATATGCCTCAAAAACATGATATACCTGTTCATAAAATAAAGTTACTATATGTATCTGCATAGGTATTTAATAATATTTTTCAATCATATCTATTCCCATATCATGTGCAGTGTTGTATTTTTTACCAAGTAACTCATATAGTACATGTATGTCTACGTAGCTTGATTGGCTTGAAATATACCGGACACCGTTTCCACTTATGTGTTAAACTTACAGTTAAATAAAAGAAAAAATAAAATTCAACTGCTTTAAAACAACAAATGCATTTAACTTTTTTTCAAAAACATGTGTATTTTCTTTATTTACATTTTGAAAGTAGAAAACTAACATTTGAACCACTGTCACTGGTCTTATCAGTGTTATAATGTGTTGAGTTATAGCAATGCGGATCGTCATGATTTCGTTTAAACCGTCGCGATACGGTGGTTCTTTAAGTGTTTAGAGATCTTTAATGAAAGTTTGACTAAATTTGAAATGATTTATGTTAACTATATTTTATATCTTCAATGTACACTTTAGTGAGGGTAAACCTAGCATTTTCCTACTATCGGATAGTTGTTTGCCTTGTAAAATGATGTGATTGTAACTATATATTCAAAGACAAACAATGGCACAAAGGTAACAATGAGCAATGCCCACCAAACGATACGCACACCCCACCATACGTGTAGCGCGATCGCAAAGTCTATATTTTCCTATGGGTGACCCCAAATATCTTTCCGACAGAAACGTGAAATAGGAGTTGCACAATACCACTTGTTCATGCAGTGGTCAACATGTGTTGCAGATAGGAGATACCTTCAAGTGTAACGGACATACGGACAACCAAATCACTATATATGACCTTTTTCATCGGAGTATATTACTTGCAGAATTATTATATATCATACAAGAATGATTCAAATAAATTAAATATACTTTTCTCTATTATTTATCTTCCATTGTGAAAATGTGCCATTAGACACCACTTTAAAGTCATTTTCTCACCTAATACTAAACGTCATTTAAATTTCCTTATGTACACTTACTTCAGAACAACAAGTTCTTCTGAAGATGAGATACTCTTGCTTGTAAAACAGTCGAATGAGTTCAAATTATCACCCTGTGCATTAATCCACGTGGACGAGCTCGAAATTCTGTTGGTAGTAATACTGACATTGAATGATCCAGATGGATATCTGTAGGTCCAATCTGAATTTTGTAAGCCCGATGGTAAGTTACACGTGGTATCTAAAATATCAAAACTGCAATCATGAAATTTTTAAGGTATAAGAAATAACATGAAGCTTTTGTTTGATTATTAATTTGTAAGTTTTTTTTATTGAAAGAAAAATATTTTGTAATTGATAGAACTTAGAAAGGCAAAATAACACAATTATTTACAGACTATATAGTACAGAATAACATAATTTTCAATGTGTTGTTAATTTCTTGGGTGGTTAATATTTTCATGTGTTTGTAAATTTCTTATAGTGGTTAAGATTTTAATTGTTTGTAAATTTCTTATAGTGGTTAAGATTTTAATTGTTTCTTATAAAGGTTAATATTTTCAAGTGTCTGTAAATTTTCTATAATGATTAATATTTTAAGTGTTTTTTTTTAATTTCTTATAATGGTTATTTTTTAGTGTTTGCAAATCTCTTATAGTGGTTAAAATTTTAAGTGTTTGTAAATTTCTTATAGAGGTTAATATTTTCGAGTGTGATGTAAATTTCTCATATGTGGTTAATACTTCTAAGCTGACAGGATAATTAACATACTCATTTATTTATAAGAAAGAAATTGGAATATTTGCTAGAAAGATACAATCCTCATTTTTTCTGTATGTTCATTGCATAAAGTTTTGTTAGCTGTTGCCTTTAGTTCAATTGATTTCCGTGAGGCACGAAAAAAGGTTCTTTCAAAATTGTGCCTTGCATTTCTCTTTTACCAAATAGATTGTTGACACAATAGAATAAAAGAATGTAAATGCCTAATTGGATTATTATGTTCTGACGAATTCTAGCAAGTAAGTGTGATTTAATATTTACGAATCGTAAATGATTCGTTTTAGACATTACATGGTAAAACTTCAGCTTGTACGTTCATGAAAATTAAAACTGCAAATGATTTTTTAAAATTTTTGTTCATTCTAAGGCTTTATCGATACTTTAAATTTAAATTTTACTATGTTTCCATTTTCATCTGTTGACTACATGTACAAATGTATTGACATTTACATAATTTTCCTTTGATGGTCCCCGATGAAATTGCAGGGACAGACTAATTAGAGCGCAGTAAGTTTAAAGGCAGAATTATTACCTGCCAAAGGTAATAATTTACCTGTTAATGTGAATTATTAACTTAAGAGGAGTTAAACGGGGCCACCAAAGGAGAATTATTAAATGCCAATACATGTATATGTAGTCAACAGATGAAAATGAAAAAAATTTAATATTAAACTTAAAGTACTGATCAAGCCGTAGCGGGACCAAAGAAAAAAAGGCATTTGCAGTTTTAAATTTCACAAATGTAGAACGTGCAGTATGGTTAAAAAGGATTATTTACGCTTTCTAATACATAAACATGATTAAATCACACTTACCTGCCAGATTTTCGTCGAAACATAATAATCCAATATCACAAACTTTATACATGAACAAAAGTTTTCACGAGACTTTTTCTATCGTTCTATATAAAAGCACTTTCATCATTGAAATGAAGTTTACCTGCGCGTATTGTTTAAACACGTGGGTTTGTTATGAAGTGTGTAATTTGGACCCGTCCAGATGTAATGAAGAAAGGTACCCCAATACAACAAAATAAGAACATGTTCTGTTATTTGTCGGTTTGTAAGTTGGTTAAAGGATTCAGTACGATTTTTATTTCATTAGAAAGGTTATGTCTCGCTTTTTTAGACATAACTTTCTATTACTCAGCTGTTTAATTGAAATAAAAACCTACCTTCATCCTTTAACCTTTACTAAATGATTTCTGTCTGGTCCTTTGTTTTCTTCGCATTTTTTATACTAGAAATGGCTGTTACCTGACACTGTCAAATGTCCGAATTAGGTAGCAATATCCAATTGGAAGGACATCTCTAATATATGATTTTTGCAGTTTTTTAAAATTATTAATTATATTTGTTTTCCTTTTTTGGACATTTGACATTGTCATGTAACATTTTTTTCTAGTATAAATCATTTGTTCTGGTTGGATATGAAATCACCATTTTATAATGTTTGGAAATACAAAATTACCAGTTTGAATAAATATGGAGAAATCCGTCTTCTTTTATTTCGGTTCCATTTACTGATGAAAGGTTTCTTCTTGAAATGTACATTTGCATTTAGCATATCAAAATTGACATCAGACAAGGTAAACCTCTATTGTTTTTATACAAATGACATAAATGCTAGGTTTATTGTCTGATCATGATATTAATCTACAAATATTATAACTTTGATATCTTTTAAGTGGATGCCGTCGAGAACAATATCTACGGTTCAGCAGAAGCTATGAGACCAAAAGTTGCAGGTAGTGTTACACCTTATGAGTATTCGTCTATTGATCGACGAAATCAGTCTTCATTAACAGAAGAGGTTAATTACAAGGTCGATCAGAAATGTAATCTGGAAAAACAAATTGGTAATACATTCAATGCTGGGCATTAAGATATATATTATATAAGGAAGCAATTTAATATTTACACTCACTTACATCATTAACCTTAATTTGGCAGATAAGGAGCAAACTTAATTTTAGAAAATAAAATCAATGAGATCCGCCGCCCAATATTATAAAGCTGACAGCCTAACAGTAAACATATATAAAAGATACCACAGAAGAAAGCAGTCAAAATATGAGATGGATTTCCATTACTAATGTTTACTAGATGAATTGCATATATTCTACGAAAAAAAATACAAATGCGAAATTAGTTTTTAAAACCACAAAAAATATTTTATTTACATATATGTTCACTGTTAAGCTAAAGACAAAACTCGGTCTGATGATTAGAATACGATACGATAACAACTAAATGTCTTAAATAGGTCCTTATTTGTTACACAAACGTTTGAGGTGAATGTTTAGTAAAATAAAAACATTCTTGGAAACAACAAACAAAAGTTCATGAATAAAACAACTTGGTATTAATCCACTTGCCATAAATATGTAAATATGTCGCAGTTCTGTTTTAAGAACCAAATATTCAACATTATTTCCGAATAACTTTTGAAATTGACACCGAATAACGTCGTGTTTTAGGTTTTCACACGTGAAAATATCAAATAAGGAAATATGGCAGGCATGATTTAACTTTAAGAGGACGAAATGAGTCTGCTATTTTGTACATATTTTGGTCTTCAGCTTTTTGATAAATCAAATACAAATGCTCATACCGTATTTTTCTATTTAATCAGCAGACTGCACAGCTGATAAAAGAAACAAACGAAAGACTAATTCGACTGCTTATGTAAGTATGGCAACGATCTAAGATCTTAATCTGCATTTTTTGCAACTATTAAGGTCATTTGATTGCACCGAGTAAAAAATTATCTGATAAAGATAACAAAAATATCTTTGCACACCCTTACAATCTTTAGGTCAGATCATTAATTTAATATTCGGTGCGTTTATGATGGTATTGTTTTTTTAAATCAATATTGTTTTAAAATAAGAAGCGATAAAAGTGCTTATTTTTGACCCCATATTTCGGAGTTTTCAATATTTATATGCAAGTTCATTACATTTGTAAATAAATACAAAAATATACAGTGATATTTGAGAATATAAGAATAGATCAACTGATGTCTACAAACATGATTTTGAGGGGCAAAAGTCATTAAAATATAGGGAACAAATATAGGTTGATCCATGTGGTGTCAGTGTGTCTCAACTGGTTATGGACTTCAATAGTAAGTTGACCTCTTCTAGGATTAATGTTAACTAGACTGGGGTTGGGAGGTTTCACTGCGGGTGCTGCGCGCTGGACAGCGCCTGCTCCCACTCACGTTTTTGGGGGGTTCGTGGATTCTGGACATTTGTTCTTTTTTACTTCATTTTGTCTTTTATTTTTTTCAGTTTTGTCTTGTGTCTTTGGGATGTGCGCTTTTGATCTCTCGCGTGGGTATTCTACACTGAAATGCTATATGTACATCTCGAGGAGTAACCTCTCATCAGTATCATTAGAAGCAGAAATTAGTATCCAAACATAGTAAAAGAAGAACTCAAATCTAAATCGAAATAGAAAGTAAAATCCGACGTTATGGACAACTACTAAGCCCAATACGTTTCGAAGCTTTCTGTATTTTCAGTGCGTTAGAAATAAAAGAAATAATAGATTGATTGATTGATTGATTGATTAATTGCTGTCAAACTTCCAGTGGGCAATATTGCAGACCTATGCAGGAAGGGAACAAGTTAACAATAAATAAATGTAGATGTAGACCGTGAGCAGGGGAAAGGGATGGACTTTGGAATACCACTAGAAAAATTACGGGTTGGATAGAGTAGAAAAAATGCGTATAATTGGCCGCCTACTCACTAATAAAACTGAACTGTTACAAGTGGTCTTTAACGTGCTTACGTAGCATTTACTGAAACACAGGGCGTCTTTATCGTCTCCCTCTGGACAGATTGTGAATTTATACATCCCCAACAAACAGAACGCACTTTTTTTTAGGACTTTTGCCTCTAGGGCGGAGATATCTAGAGTCTATTCCTTCACCGACACAACCGTTGCGAAGGGGAGTTAGAGCATTTATAGATCCTGCTAGATATAACGGACGCAAGTTTAGCATGGGTTCTACTTGCTGGCGGAGAAACTGAACGGCGTTTTCCTTTAACCCGGTCGCCCCCGGGGAGTTTATGCAGCAAATTTCTGTAAAACGTTGTTTCATTAATTTCATGTCAGACAACTGTGACAACTGGGCTGTCGACCCAGTGGTTTCAAAAGTCAAGTTTACGCATGTTAAATAAATATGTTGAATTTTAATGTGCTATATATGAATTCCAAGGACTAAACGCTCATCGGTAGCATTAAAAAAAATAGAAATTCCGACATCCAACAAAAGTGCAAGGAGAGATATTTAAGGTAGTAGATCTAGGTTAAGGGAGATAACTCTTGAAATCAGGAGTATGTTTTTGATATTCTGTTACATG
>JARWCS010368565.1:0-10345 GCA_034783895.1 Geukensia demissa | reverse complement strand
TACTTGATAGATCTTTAATTGTGCAAAGTTTGGTCGTGATGTTTTTGTGCAATCTATATTAAAATCGACAAAACAGTATCAATTATTGCATCAAATTAACTAATTTCTTAGTATTTTCACATTTAAAGCATTTTCTATGTGTCATGTGACCACTGTAGAACTAATTAAACTAACAATTCTGTTGGATTTTCTTTTTATAGACATTATACTAGTAGTTCCAGACGATAATTTTTAATGAATTTTCCATAGAGTCCTTTTTTAACCTAAGATCGGCTAAGGCAGCAATCTTGGTTGGCAGGTTGGGTCATCGCCTACAATTTTGAAAGGTAATGACCTGGTGACCATTCCATCAACGTTTGGTTCCAATTGGTCAAATAACTCCCAGACAAGAAGATTTTGAGTCAACTCTCATTGGGTCCTTACTTCAAATAAGTTGCACTGTAGCGACAATCTTGGTTGGGCAGATGAGGTATTCCGATGAAAATCTGAACGGTAGTGACCATTCTGCCAAAGTTTTAATCCATTTGAGCAAGTAGTCCCAGAGAAGAAGGTTTTTTAAAAGAATTTCCTACACCAAAAGGGAATATCGTATTTTTAGTTTTGATCTTTACCTAGTGAAACAGAAACATTTAAATCCAGAAAAAAGACAAAATGAAAATAAAACAAAATTTGGGGTAAACTTCAGAGAGACTGCACTCCAATCATGAGAAAATCAGACTAAATTTACGAATCTAGAGGACTCTAAAAGGCCTTCAACAATCATAGAATACCACTACTCGTGAAAAGCTTTAAATCGCCCCAAATAAAAAAACTCGTGTATACGTACAAGTATATTAATAAAATATACTCTTCTTATCTGAAAATTATCAATAATGTACATGTAACAAAACATCTAACACAAAAACAAACCTATAACCACAATTCCTGACTTTTCATACACAACAAACTGAAAATGAACACAAGTAAACGAACAATGCAAACCCTACCCAAAAACCGGGGATGGAGGAGTCAGATACTCCGGAAACAGCGTGCACGTTCCTAATTAGTCGATCCGGCTTTAAAAGCGGTTCCTCATTTATCAGCTCACCTTTTGTATGACCAACTTTCCATTTAACTTTTGTTTCTATGTACTTGTCCCCGTGGTATATTACCAACCTCGCATTACTAAAAAATAGGCTTTTCCCAAAATATGTTAAATAAATATTGTGACGCTTAACTGTTCGAGGATTGTAAATAACCACCTTTAACACTTACAAGATGTGATTATTAGAAGATTGCTCATCCGATATAAAAATTTTATGTACCATTTATACAAATATATAACAATTTTATATTTATTCACCAGCCCAATTATCAGACTTCTCTGTCACGAAATTAAACAATGTTTTACAGAAAGTTGCTGCATTTGGTAAAATTCTACAGCACTGAGAAAACGGAAAGACTGCGAAAAGTATTGCACTTAGTAGATGTCCCTGCCGTCGGATTTTGCTGCCGAATTCGATTTATTTGGATCTGAGATCTTCGTTTGCTATGTCTGAATCTTTGACTTTCTATGTTTTTGGTTCCAATGCTACTGATGATAGGTTACTCTTTGAAATGTACATAAAGCACAACAAAAATATCAATATTCATTCAACATTGGTAATTTTGTATTTAGATTCAGTATCACTATTTCTAGTTTCAAAGCAAACGACCTACTAGTTTACCAAAAAGGTATAAGAAGACGGTAAACTGCAGATCTCCAGGTAATGCGAATTTATTCCCAATGTCAACTCTTTGTCTTTATTATATACCCGTGTGTCTGTATCATAGTTTACTTATCTAAAAACCAACATCTTTGATTGAAATGAAGGCTGTTATACATATAACATATAAAAGTTTAATTGTATTCCAAATACACATGGAGATACATTGTCTATTATCAGCAAAGCGGCTTTGGATTATTTTAATAAGACCACAGTAATACATAAGCACAAGTCTAGATCAAAAGGTAAACTACAAATACAGGAACAACTGTGAGAGTTGCCGTAAAATAAGCACTGGAAAATTTCTAAATGATCAGCTAAATTCTGGAGTTACCTAACTAGCATTATTCTAATGTCACTAGTAACTCTAAATGGCCATGCTAACACTGAAACAGAGGTGCTTCGCAAGCACAACATGATAAGACCGTAACACGTTGACATGTGAACAAATGAACATTTAGTGTTTTGCTGGACACAGTAAAGTTTATAGTTGTATTCAGTTAGGACACAGTACTTTATATTTTGCTGGACTCAGTAAAGTTTATGGTTGTATTCAATGTTTACTGTTAACCATTTATGACAAGGTTGAATTGTCTTTAATTTTCGCATATGGTCACTAGGATAAAAAAGATAATATTTCGGTATTTCATGTAAATTTGTCTCTCGTACATGATTTCACTCTTTGTTCATATTATACTTCGAATGATGAATATCCAGTGGGCGAGATGATTGGAAAAAAGGCAGAACATCAACAGAACACATTATGACATAGATAAATTTATTACAGTTTCATTTATTACAAATTGATTAAAAAGTTTCATGTATTACCAATTTATTTAAAAGTTTCAAGTATAATAAAATTTATTATTAAAAAGTTTGATGTACAATCTCATTGTGCATTCTCATTATCAAGTGTTTATATTGTTGGTTACATTTCTTTTTTTATAATATCCTAAATGAAATATGGAAGCCTGTTTTGAAACATGCATGCTGCTATTTCTTTTTTTCTGTCCAATTTCTGAATTTACATGTATAAAACGTTTACAGTGTGGAGTGGAGAAACCGGGAGGGTTGGCTTTTTGAACCAAATTGCATTTCCCTTAATGTCTTATCTTATAATTTCCATAATTGGTTTAACACAATATTTTTACCAAAGCAATGTTTTACTAGTTTGGTTTCTTTAATTAAAACAAACTGTTTATCTGTTAATGGTTGATATGGTAAAGTTTTGTTATATTATGAAAAAAATAAATATTTGTGTGAAACAATAAAGGGCATGAAAGATTTTGTATCAGATATCTTAAGATATTATAAATATTCTCATATTTTGGTAGTGTTTTCTTTAAGAAGCAGTCTTCATCAAATTCATGCAATATCAATGGTGAAGTGATACATGGTGTGGAAAAACCCATAACCTGATAATAATGATTTTTCAGGCTTCATACCTCAAATGAAAACATGATTACATTTTTTATAATATTCAGGTAAGAACAGTATTATTTTACGTATAAACGTTTTAATAGGAGCGATTAAAAGCTTTTTACAAGGACTTTAGGAGTGGTATTTCATCTTTGCTGAAGACCTAATAGAGACCTCTAGATTTGAAAATTCCTTCAGTTATTATTGTGATTTGAGGACAGTCTCTCTGACATTTTGACATTTACCCCATATCATTTCATATAGTTTCGGAAACGAAGGGTCCAAGCAAAATTTCAAGAATCCAGGACTCAGACTTGCAAAAGTCTTATTTCTTCTTCTTTGATATACATCTAAGCATTATTTTTTTGGTCGATTATTGTTATATTTGAATATCATCACATTTAAAATACTAAATGACCAATGTTGAATAAATATGTAAAATTTTGGGTATGCTATGTGTACATTTCAAGGTGTAATCTTATCAGTAGCATAGGAAGTCAAAGATCCAAACAAAGCAAAATAAACACTCATATCCAAACAAATTAAGATGCCAGTAACAACTACTAAGTGCAATACTTTTCGAAGGCTTTAAGAATTTTAGCAAATGCAGCAAATTTCTGTCAAACATAATTTTGGGGGCAATTTACAGCTTACCTTATGGTTTAGATATGTGTCAATTATTGAAGGCTATGTGGTCACCTGTAGATGTTTGTAATTGCTACTTTCTGGTCACAGATGCTTGTGAACAGTGTGTGTAAGTTCGTTTGTTATAGAGAGAGAGTGTGTAACTGTCGATCTTACACACTCACAGTACACACACACCTGTGATTTTAAACATCTCGTTACATCTCCTTTTTTTCAATAAAATTTTGAGACAAAGGAAAACAATCACTGTGAAAAATTCTTTTTTTCTGCATACTATTGGCTGCTGTAACATCATTCATATCATACATGTACACGTATTGGCTCAAACATGAATTAAATGTAACGTAGGAAATAATTTTGAAATGAAATTATGATGCCAGTTGTTTGTATTGTGATTTGAGAATTTTCCAATAATCTAACTTTATAAAATTTGCCTATGTTTATTAGTTTAATATCATAAGCATGGCATGCTAGCAATGATTTTTAAAACAATAAATCCATCAACAGAGGTAAAGAAGTTAAATCTTGTTTTGCCTTGGTGATAATCGAGCGCACCCTTTATGAAACCCGTCAAATATTGAAATAAAACTATTCTATAATGGATTTGTAGACAAATAATATCTCGCTTCATTAAGCCTAATGCTTATTTAAACTCTCTCGAACGTTAACGATTTTGTACAAGTCTGTCTTTGTCCCAGATTGCGACTTAGTGGAACCTTAATTTGTGTTTTTTTGTAATACAACTACCTGGTGGGGGACCACACTTATTTGCTGTAGTGCATTCTTTGGGGAAAATGGAAAATTACTTTGACTCTTCTGCTCCACTTTTATAGTGAGATATTTGAAAATACATTTATATAAATATAAAGTAGGGGGAACTGTATTTTCCACCTTGGTACAATATTGTTATTCACTGTTTTGCTCAGGTTTTTCTGTAGCATTATTACAAATGATTTTTAATAACTGTAAATGATGTTGTTGTAATAAATTTAAACTGTTCTGTTGTGTTTATTTAAATCCAAGATTTGTTTTGTGAAACATCAGATGTTGGTTTCGTTCATTTTAAGTGAAGATGGATGTTGGTCTGTAAGAGTGGACCTGCCACAGTGATTTTACATATTGTTGCATATCCTGAACCATGATTTTGTGATATTCATCTGAAGATGTTTCATTTTATGTGTATTGTGTATAAGGTAATGCCAGTTTGAAAATTTGAAGAATTTCATTTTATATGAGTTTTCTATATTTATTACTTTGAGATAAATTGCCATAAAGGAACGACCATTTAACTCTATGGGAGTTTATGGTTTTTTCACAAAAATATTCTGATGCCAAACTTAAAAAAAATTCTGGACAGGTAACAAAAATATTCTAATCATCATTGGTAGTCACCTTCATATAGCGTAATGTTAATTTTTGAATTTCATTTGTGGCTAATCACTGGGAAAATTTTAAAAAGTTGTCTGAGAAAATAATCGTAACCACCCCAACCCCCAGTTTAATGGTCAATTGCTAAAATTAGTCTGTTGAAAAAAAAATTCATCCCTTAGTATGTCAAAAGTGATATCATCAGTACTAATTTTAAACAATTTGTTATTTTCAGCCTTGGTGCTATAGTTGTGTACTGATATTTGAGTTGGAATGCACTAACAGATGGATGAAATGTGACGACTTGGTTTCACGTTTAATTTGCTTTGATTTGGATGTTTCTATTTTTGATCTTTTAACGGCTACAGTCTCTAGATTATCACTGATTACATGAGAATGGTCGGTCTTCAATAACTTTATGAAGCATATAACTTGTCTTGGTCGGTGGAAAATTGATCGGAAGTTTTGAAAGACTGGAAGTGTTTGACAGTGTATTTTTTACAATTGTTCGTGCTTGAACATGTTGAAGTCTTAGCGTACGATTGACCATTTATGCCTGACATACTGAACAACCGAGATATATAATATTTAAATAGTATACGAAAAAACTCACGCGATCAAATTATTAGTGATATTTCTACAGGATGCCATAAAAAATGTTCAAATAGTAGTTTATTTAACGCAAATGAAATGTACATATCCTGTCGACAACATAGACTGTTACCGGCTGTTTCAAAACTTAAAGGTTGTTGAAAATGGGACGACAAGCCTTTTACGCCGAAACAAAATTGTGAAAGAAACATTTTATTCTATATTATCAAAATTTAGTTGATTTTATTATTTGAAAAAAATCAATTCAATGGTAAACATAAGGAAAAACAAATAATCCGAATCAAACGGAACATGCGCTAAGAACGAGCGTTCGTGGGAACGGAAGCTGTCAGATAACGCCAAGGACGAGAGAACGCGGGAATTTGTCTGTCAAGTACCAGAAAAATGACAGCCTCTATATGATTTTCTCTAGGGCATTTCTCATAACACGGAAGTGTATACCGTTGTGAGGACTTTCCATCCTCTATTAATGGGAACTCTCTCTTGGCACATCTCCTGTTTAGATATATGCAGATCATTACTTGTTGGTTAAATTCTAAATTTTAGATCTCTTACAAATCACAAACGTACATTCATTAATCCCTTTTCAGGAATGTTAATGAAGCTGAACCAAAGGTTTAGTACTGGTCAGGACAATCAATTCTACATGATGTGATCTTCCACGCAGAAGAAAAAGAAAAAACAGGGTCAAAAAGAAATATTTCAAAATTTAAGTGTACATTTTTACATTAGTGGAACTACAACTAGGCATTGGTTCTTTTTTCTTGGCTGATATGTTTGGAATTTCTGAATCAAGAGTGTCCTAGATATTCACCAAATGGACCAATGTTGTGCATAATGTATTTTTGCATTGTTTAAAATGACCAAAAAGAACAAAAATTAAGAAACACATGCCAAGATCATTCAGAAAAAAAATTTCCCAAATCAAGATTCCTTTTTGATATCCCTGAAATTTTCACTTTTGTCTTGATCGAACTGGTGGTGTGGCCACCGCGGACGATTCATGTTTCTGATTAGTTGATGCATAATGAGATGAACAATGATCATCGCCAATATGGGTCATTTGATGTTTGTTTCTGATTTGCTCAATTTCAGGTCAACCATACAGGCTGAGTCTAGTTTATTCTGGTACCAGATTTGCTGCCCACTGAAGGCTTTACGTTGACCTGTAGAAGTTTGAATGTTGTCTCATGTTGGTGCATTACAGTAGCAGTAACAATTATACAGTATCTTCTATTTTTAAATGTACATGTATGTCATAAATGAACTACATGAATAATAACAATTCGAATTATAAGTGATGGTTCAAATATATTATGCTCATGAAATAAGTCACTAGAGGCTCACACAAGAATGAATTGCTCACCTGGTATAAATGAAAAAATAATAACAATAAACAAAAACATAAATATAAAAAAGGAAAAAGGGAAATAACTACAAAAACATGAAACATATTTTCACAAAATTTGACAATAGCAATATAGTCACACTGAACAAGTTTAAGCTTACGGTAAATATATAACTGTTTTAAAGATTTGAAAAAATCTGCTGATTGCTACCTTTGTTTTTTTAATCAAAGAATCCATGTTATTCAAAGGATTAAATATCCAAAGAAACAACCAAGCTTCGTTCGGTTCAATGTTTCAGAGGAACAGATGTTTTAAGAACTTTAGTAAATGACGACAACAAATCCAAACGGATGACAAGCTCATATTGCCCTTTGGGTCAGCATAGAGGAAAAAATTGAAATGTTTTTCCTATACACTATACCCAACCTACTTTTTCTAGCTGGCAGTAGAGAGTATATGGAATATTTTGGCTTTACATACGTAATATGTACATGTATGAGACACAAAACAAGCACTTTTCTTGGTAAGATAAAACCATTTATTTCATAACGGAACTCTCTATATATTTTTCATAAAATAACTTAAATTTGAACAATTAATTGAAAAGCTTTTGGATCATACACAATGCGTTCTGTTATGAACCCCTATTTAGTATAAAAAATAAAATCACACAACTTAACGTTGCAAATATCAATTTTGCCTGGATTTGTAAATACCATGGTGAATAAGTCTTCAAAGGTAACAATTAGGTATCATCAAAATACAAGTCATAGTAATTTTCACTACAAATAAATTGGAGCCGTTTTATTCCAAGGACATTTAATCTCCACCAATCCTTTACCGCAGCATTTGCATTCAATGACCCCAGCAGTCGAAGCGCCTATGATGGGTAAGTTTGGTTAAATGAACAAACCACCTCATAACAATTTTGCGTGCTCGTGTTTTTTGAAAAACAATTGTCTTGCAATTTGCTCATGTTGACAACCAAAGGCAGTAGCTTTTGTATTAAATGATGTTCTTTTGGACATTTGTTTTGTCAAATAATTATCTTGTCTGGCACAGTCACTGAATTTGAAATGGCAAGCTGAAGAAAGTAACGATGCAGTCATTTGTCCTTTTATGGATAAAAACCAAACAATATTGTCACACTGGCCTCCAGTAAGTTCGTTAATTTTATGGATTGTTACTGAATCAAAGTGTCCTGTTAAATAAGCTGAAAAGTCTTCCTCAGTTTATCTTCATCTTTGTACTTTTTCGAGCTCAGTTATTGACAGAGCCATTGAGTTGGTATACTCGTCATCGGAATCATCAATTGAGTTGGATAATGTGATTCCTTATCTTAACTCAACATATATATTCGTTTCTCTGTCTCGTGATTTATCAAAAGAAGTTGGCTTGACTGGGATAATAATTAAAGTGCATGGTTTGCTTCAAAAGGTGTTTGCTGTCGGTTTTTTGTTCATCAAGTTGGCTCTGGGGATTTTCTGACCTTATTCCATACAGAAGGCACATCTGTAACTGTTTTTCGGTGTCTATCTATATGCCATGCTGAAGCGTTGGACGGCTAAAAGGAGTACAATGCAATGCTTTCATGTTCTATTCTCGCTGAAACATAGAAATATAGTACGGGAATTATTATTATGAAGAAAAGTGTTGAAAAGCTTGGAAATAAGAAAAAAATTATCCAACTGGATGTTCCTAGAAGCCATTTATTGCTCACCTGACTTCTGTTTAAAATTTTGAAAGGGTCATGTGTGCTAAATATTATATTCCAAACAAATGTATTTATTAAAGTTATACAAGCACGTGTTACTGTTTACAAATATGTTTGTGTGTCTGAATCTAGGTGTTTGATTGGTTTAATGAAAACAGTTCACTCGGGTCATTTAAATTAATATATAAATTTACTGGTTAAAATATACCGCATTACGGTTAGTTGTTTATGTAATATGAGATTGATATGTAAATTTAGTGGGAATAGTTTTCTTGTTAAGTAAAGTGTAATGTTTTGGTCATTCGAAGCTCTGAATTAGTGCAGCTAGTATCGCTATGTCCGAACCATTGTTGGACTTTACCGACAAAGAAATTCAACAAGAAAGGTTGGAGTCACAACGTGAGCCGCAGCCCCCCTCTCGTTCAGTAAGTTCAGATACGCAGTCACAAGGCCGGGACCTGGTAGATACATTTGAACTGTTCAAATCTTATCTTGATAAGCAGCTTGTATCCCTCAAAACTGACCTTATTGCAGAAACAGATACGCTTTCTAAGAAGTTCAAAGAAGAAGCCAGTTTAAAATTTAAGAGTGAGGGAAACCGCATACAATATCGTTTCAACGAGGAGATTTTGGATGGTCTTCTGAAAATTCACAAACACCTTGCTACTTCTCTACTCAGTTCTGACGTTTCGTCCGCTGCCCTAGCTGCTGATTTGGTTGCTAAGCTTAAAGAGAGAAATAAACTTATTCGTATTGCCGACACCTCAGCGGGGGCTGGACAACTGTTCGAGAATACGAATCAAATGATATCGCAGAAAATGAGGATGAAAAGAAGATACGACAAGCGGAGAACAGAGCCCTCAAGTTTATTAAAGAAAAGACTAAGACTCGTCCACAGCCATATCAAAGACCACCGCCACCGCCACAAGCAAGACCCGAAACAGCACCCAATCCAGTTTATGCTGCTGCTTTCCCTCGTTATCAGCAGCCCTTTCGTGCCAGCACCGCACGGCGTGAGCCGTGCGCATGGGACATATGCCATCTCTGCAAACAATACGGACACTGGAGGAAAGACTGTCCCCTTAAAACTCACACCACCGCTCAACCAGTTGCATCCAACAAACAATGAAGAACAAGATATTAAAGATAAGTATATAATTGGTTCAGTTTTTTCTGAAGATTGGTGTGATAAAACATCAGAAATAGAAGAGTTTTTGGCACAAGTTAAATACTTTGAGATGTTGGAATTTTCTTGTAGTTCTTCTTTTAAAGGTGTTAAGGGCAGATTAGCTAAACATGTTGATGTCTGGATTCAAATAGGCGCTAGTAACTTTGTAATAGACACCATAAAAACGGTTATGTTATCCCATTTTTAGATCCACTTTCTAGCATGTTTATGAAAAACAACAAATCAGCTATTAAAAATTCCGAATTTGTTGACTCAGCAATTTCAGAACTTGTAGAATCGGGTTGCGCATATGAAGTTCCTTTCA
>JARWCS010368533.1:0-10346 GCA_034783895.1 Geukensia demissa | reverse complement strand
CAATGGACTTGATTCTACTCTGTCAACAAACTCTCTCTAGACGTGGTAATCATTCAATGGACTTGATTCTACTCT
This sequence comes from Geukensia demissa, assembly GCA_034783895.1. Taxonomy (NCBI): domain Eukaryota; kingdom Metazoa; phylum Mollusca; class Bivalvia; order Mytilida; family Mytilidae; genus Geukensia; species Geukensia demissa. The sequence continues at coordinate 10,271 of JARWCS010368533.1, read as the reverse complement.
GTCAACAAACACTCTCTAGACGTGGTAATCATTCAATGGACTTGATTCTACTCTGTCAACAAACTCTCTCTAGACGTGGTAATCATTCAATGGACTTGATTCTACTCTGTTAACAAACACTCTCTAGACGTGGTAATCATTCAATGGACTTGATTCTACTCTGTTAGCAAAAACTCTCTAGACGTGGTAATCATTCAATGGACTTGATTCTCGCGAAGCGTGTTGAACCCTTTGCCTATTGTAAACGATAAAATCTTAAAACTTTTTAATCGTTTGAACATCCTAAAAAGTCCACGATGGAGAAACAAACATGTGTCTGTTACATAGACTTTGGCAAGTATTGAGATATATAAACTAATGTATCCTTTTGTTTTGCGAAAAACGTAAGTGAAAAATGTGTTCTATTCTACTGTTAAAACTTAAATTTCTTTTAAGCAAAGCCTTAAATACATTCTATTTATGGTTTAAAATTCAGAATGATACTAGAATTTTAATATTACTGATGGGAATCTGAAAAACGAATTAATAGGAAAAACTTGCAATACTACATATGCAAACGCAAATTAGGCCAGATGATAAAATTCGATTGCAATGGGAAGAACAGAAAAAAATTACAGTAAACAAAACTGAACACTAAACATGGGAGTTACCATCATGAACCCTTTAATACGAGAGGCTATAAACTTAAATTGTAATATTTGTTTACAAAACACCATAAGAATCATTGTAAAATGTACATAATCATTTTAAATTACCTTTTTGATCCATAAGGAAGACAGAAATCGCTTATTCGTACAACAGACAAGACCATGGTAAGGAAATGAATAAGTTCAAGTGTTCCTGAAGGGAAGATACTACTGTTACGCGAGTGTCACCCGTCGTGTTACTTATTAGTCAGGCTGGTCTTATGTCACATCGATATGAGTCACAAACGGTATAGAAACGCATTAGTATTCATGATAGTTATTTTAACCCACTAAGGCCTTGTTTAGAGACAAATTACCAATTTAACAGTACACATCTGTGTTGACACCACTGGAAGACTCTTCTGCTGCTTAAGTAAGGCAATCGTACACCTAAGCTTGGTGATTTGATTGTACCATGTAAATGGGATAATTAAACCAAATGGTGCCGTTCAAGAGCTTTTAAAGCAAAGTAATAGTTTTTCAATTTCGTTATAAATGCTTTAGCTGTAAAATAGCTTCAGGATAGAACACGGAATATATAAAACTGCCTTGTCGACGATATTAGATGTAAAACTATTTATGGTGTTATTATATCCATTAATTTTCACTATTTTGGGATTTTAAATTACAATTTTCAGCATCAAACCTTTCAGTTTAATGTGTTGTTGCAGAGTAAATTATATTTTCAAAGCAATTGTTTTACCTAAGTACGGTCTACCTATCTTTTTGGTATACATTATTTCACAACAAGTTTCAAACGAATCCAGTAATTTTAGAGAACTTAGGTTTTATAATGTTACTAAATTTACTTTGTTAAACTTTCGTTTTACTTCTTTACAAGGTTTGATAGCAGGTAAGACGTTAAGGGTGTACCCAGCAGCATCACGAAAAAAAACTCGTTAAATTTTCTGTATATTTTGTTCAGATATATACTTTGATGAAAAAAGGAAAACATGAAAGTTTCAAGAAATTTGATTCACACATTTCATTACAATAGATATAAAGTAATTTCATCATCAAAAATTTTGATCACTGAGATGCATTGATTTAAATATAAAATGATACTTGATGAAAACGTTTAGATGATTTTTACAGAGTTATTTCCCTTTCGTGTTGAGTACCCCCTGAAATTTATTAATTCTTTAACGCGTTTAAGTCCGTGTTCTATGTTCAACTCGATTTTACACCGACTTTCAGTCAATCGGAAATTCAATTTTTCTTTTCTGGTTTCCTATTTAACATCACATTTTAGAGAGTTTTAAGTTAAAACATATCACGGTTGTGTAATAATAAGCGTGTTCCCCTACAGTACATTGGGACGTGTGTTTGATTCTCAGTCGGGTAGAACCAAAAACATTAAAATTGGTATTTCCTGCTTTCCCTCTAACCGCGCACCATTTGAGTAAGAGCAGAGACTTTTCCACCCGGAGTCAAATGTTTCTGGGCAAATTGGCATGTCATCCATGATGCCCACTGTTGCTTTGTGAGCTAGTTCATTAAAATACGGGTTATCCTGTTGGTCTAGTACAAAACAGGATTCATTGATTATTATTAACGAATGTACTCTTTTCCTGAATATGCATAAAATATGTTCCTGAATATGCATAAAATATTTGCCGCTGGATGTAACATGTAGTCGACAATTTATCAATCAATCAAAATTCACATGCCGAAGACGTAAATAGAACCTTTTACTGTTACTGCGTTCCTGTTACTTTATGTGGAAAATAACATATTTCCCGCAAAATGACGTCGGCGGACAATCAAATATGACGTCACATCTATTTTGTCGTCGACATTCGTATACCCGGAAGCTATGTCAAACTGGCAATGGACTATTTTGATGCTTAATTAATACTGCTTTTATGTTATTTGTATGTGACGTACTCTTTTAATGGAATTGTTTGAACCAAAGCGGCCATTTCAGGGGGTATGAAACTAAAGTAACCGCTTCTTTTTTGGAAGCAATAAAATGCACTTTTACTATAAAACATCAAGCCACTCAAAACGACATGCCATCAAATATAGTATGTCTAACAATTTAATACTATTTTGTCAATAAACGGGACGAAACAGAAGGTGGATGCTATTCATGTACATTTAAAGGAGAAACCTCTAATCAAAAACATTAAAATTAAAACAGAGTAGAACGGATACTCAAATCTTAAAATAGAAATGGGATGCCGAATTCAAATTATGAATGCAGAGGCAACTACTTCTTGCAATACGTGTAATAAACGTGTAGCAAGAAAATTAAAATTTGACAGAGTAGAATGGGTGATCAAATCCTAAAATAGAAATGGGATGATAAATTAAATTATGAATTCAGAGGTAACTACGGTTTGCAATACAAAAGTTCAAAGTCTTCCCGTATTTTTAGTATTTTAGAACTTAAACAAAAGGCATTCGAAGATACCAAAGGGGTAGACAGAAATCTTATTCAATGAAAAACCTAATATTTACACCATATCCCACCTTTATTCTAAGTATTAAATTCCCCTCGAACGTATCATAATGTTGTCCCTGTGACTGAATAAGATATATGTTTACAAAAATCATGTTTACTTATGTTACCGATGTAGTAACAGTCATCGAAGAAGTTAAAAATGTTCCATTTTTATTTTATTCGGTTTTTATCGTACACAAATTTGATTCCAGATTTAATATTAAATAGAAAAATTCCTTAATGGTTCAAAAGATAAATCAAACAATCATATGGTATTCATGCAACGCAAATAAACTGTGTCTCTCGTGTTAAGGCTTATGTTTCTTGAACCAATCAACATCTTAAAAGGAAATTTAACTTTCGAAGTATCACAACGTCGATGTTTTTCCTGTGTACATGTGAAAATTGCTGATTTTTGTGAAAAATTTAAACTTCGTCGAAGTCTACATTTTTGCATTTCTGCAATAATAAATCTTTCTAAAAATTTAACATTTTCTAAAATTTACAAATCTTGCAAGAAAAAATTTTTATAAGGCAAAATTTCCCAATTTTCCATATGAGTGGAGAAAATACTAAGAATATGTATAAAATTTATCAAATATAAAAAAGCTACTGGAACTTTTTCTCTGTTGTGTTTTATAAGAATTATGAATATTCCTTCAAAGGATTTCTATAAAATAAGTGAAAAGTGAGAGATTCGGTTAGCTGAAACATTTTTAGTTTGCAAAAGAGGTACTAAAAAGGATCGTTCCTCACAATTTGTAAACAGTAATGCCTTTCATATGTCTCATGATTTTTGCATTAAACTTTTGATCCAATATAATGCTTCAAATTATATACGTATGGTAGTTTACTTCTACTCTCTGGAAATCTATAGCTTTTCGCGTCAAAGTATTCCAAAAATGTCAACTCACATTAAGTAATATTACATTTATAAGAAAAAAATTAATGCTCCATTTTTCCTACGTGTCACTTCCGTTTTCCGAATTAGATTTAATTTCCACGACACAATCAGTTCCTGGGAATGGAGGTAAATTCAGTTCAAATTTCTGGGCTAATGAATTTGGAACATATCTTCCACCAAGGTAATGTGTCTTTCCTTGAAACAGTTTTGCGCAGTCTTTAGGAGCTGTCAGAGAAATCAAAAGTTCTGGTTTAAGTCCATCTTCATTCCCTCTTTGTGTGTCCCAGCCTGACAAAATTAATATAGGATTGATAACTATATGAAGACCTGAATTAACAATCAACGCCCAACTAATTAATTAAATAGTAATATTTGGAAAAAAAAAATCTTACATCCTTTTAAAAATCCTAATAATATTTATATTTCTTAATAAAATATAAAAACTTATTCTATATTTAACAGACAGAAATTTAACCGTTACCGAATTTGTTGCTAAAACTTTTGTATAATTTATCGAAGAGTCTAATTATATGAAAATCTAACGAGTATGATAATGAATGGGAACATTGGCTTTCAATGATTTCTGACGGAGATGGAGTTGTGTCCCCTGTCATTTACCTCATATTTCATGTTTTTCGTATTGTACAATATCAATACAGAAAAAAGATGTGCAGTCTTTATTTCATTTACCCAATGTCTTCTTGTTCACGAGACAATGACTTCTTGTTCACGAGACAATGTCTTCTTGTTCACGAGACAATGTCTTCTTGTTCACGAGACAGTTTCTTCTTGTTCACGGGACAATGTCTTGTTCACGAAACAATGTCTTGTTGTTCACGAGACAATGTCTTCTTGTTCACGGGACAGCCATCCAGAAAGTAAATGTTAAATATCTACAGGTGTCATAACCATAAAGTCTTCAATAATATGTTTTTCAAAATGAAGATATGAAAATCAATGTTTTATTAGCAAAGGTAAGCCTAATGTAACCAAATTGCATATAACTGTACAGACCGTTGAAAAATCTGTTATTTTAAACATCTGTACACGTAACGGATATATAACCTATTTAAAAAATGGTCGAGTAATATATGCTTTTTGCGTTTTCGTCTTTAAACATGCTGATCTTTACTTAAAATTTTAAAAAATATTTAAAAAAATGAAAAAGTCATTTTATGTTTTAAGAGACTCACCGGACGGTACATCAATACTGACAATCGGAACTTCTAGGTTTTTTTAATGTGTCTAGAGAGGAAACAAAGTCTGTTTAAAGCGGGTCGTTAAAGCTTTAATCGATTAAGGCGTCTACTACTAGGTTATAGGAATCACTGATCAGGTTAGGTTCTGATAGCAAGAAAGACAGGAACGGCATGCCTATTCCCTCACACTGTTTAACAAGACTTTGGAGCACTGTTTTGTTTGAACGGAATGGGTAGAATATGGATGGTTTGTAGCCCTGAAAAAAAACGTGACAGTAACCGTAATACAATTTGTTATAGTAATCAAGAGATAAATATTAAACAGTCCATTAGACTTTTTGATACTTTTATTATATTGGTCTGCCATTCAAAGGTTAATCAATATTCAACATTGGTAATTTTGTATTTTTATATTGCTCTTAAAATAAAACAGAATAAATAAAATCAAATTGAAAAAAACGGATGTTAAATTTCATATACTCACAAACATTTTAAGATGCCTGGCGGTCACAAGTCCATTACCACCATTACTCCCTGGTCCACAACAAACTAGTACAGCACCATTATCTTTCGTCATTTTGTCCACCGGATAGCACAGTCAATGAAAATACATAAAATTACACCAAATGTTGGTGTGCCTGTCCCAGTGGTTGTCATTGTTTATTACTCATTTATTGTTGTATGTTCATCATTTTTGCATTTTAATAGGTCGATTGTATATTATTACATCAGGAACCTTTTGCAGCTTTCGTTATGGTGTGGACTCTGGTTCATTGTTGAAGGCCAGAATGGGACTTGTTGAAGTTTTTCAATTCTGCAGGGTGGCCGTCTCCAGGACAATCACGTCACATCTTCTTTTTTATATAAAGGCCATATTAGTCAATCATGTAATAATACTTTAATTGGAAAAATACTCTTTCTCATAAATATAAGGAATATTTTAATTTTCGACCTTACATCAGAAAATGTTATGGCGAGACTTTGTCAAGCATAATTCCAATAAGGAAATGGCAGATAATGCATGCATGATGATGTTAGAGGATAGTTAAATAATAAAATTTGATAAAATAGAACATTTGAAAGGATTTTATCCGGAATACAAAACAGATGTGGGTATAAGAACTCATAATACAAGCCACTTAAATTTGACACTTTTGTAGCTTGAAGGAAAATAATGAGATTTGTGTAAAGATTTTTTGCATTCTTGCTAATAGTTTTTGCTTGCAAGTCTCCAAAGTTGAATTTTTGACTCAGAAAATGCCAATATTCCAAATTTATGACCAAGTATATATTAATTGATTGATTGCTGTTTCATGGCCAGTATCAATTACAGGACGAGAACAATAATAAAACATAAGTTTATAAAAGGGACTTGCTGAGGATTAGTCCGGGAAATTTAATAGCTGCAAGGTTGCCTGTGCGTGACTGTTTGGTAGGGGAGGGACATAAAGACTAAGAAACTGGTCACCTACATTACGATCTATTGTATTTTACTTTTTCTCAATTTGACAAAACTACAGGGTATACATGATATATTTGACAATTTCAATGAAAATACACTTTTTCTGAAAGATACTTAAATTTTTAGTGTTTTGTTCAATATAATTATGATCGCATCAAAATATCACGAAGATAATATAATATAATAATTTTACTTTTTGCAAAGTTTGTTAGTGATTATTTGTATGAACAAAAAGAAAATTGACAAAAGTGTATCAAATATTGCATCAAATTAAGCAATTTTCAAATTTGAGCCAATTTCTTTGGGCTATGTGACCCGAAGCATGAGCCACGTTTTTTTAAATTTGCATTTTTTCCTTTTATCAAACAGATTGTTGACAAATGAAAAAGAACAACGAAATGCAATTCCTTAATTACAATGCGTACGAAGTGCTTTTATCGATTAGCCTTCATCCAGTCAAATTCTTGAGTCAAATAGGTGCCTTTATGACCCTCGTCCTTTGTGAAAACTGCCAGACTAGCTATCCGTTCACCCTTTAGGTGACATTACCATAGATGTCATTGCATCGTGATATAAAACGGAAGGGTGATATATATACAGTAAAACAAAATTTTATTCTAAAATAGTTTGGTTGATCTTCATATAAGGAATCGAAGATAGAAGGTAGAACGGAAGAAAAACATGAACAAACACCACTACACTGAAAACTCAAACCTGGGGTAACACGAACACTACAAAAACCAGGGTGAGTTCAGGTGTTCCGGAAGGGTAAACAACTCTTGCTCCGCTAAATACACCGTCATGTTACTCAGCAGATATAGCCGGTGTATAGTTACAATCGATGTTACATACATCGGGTATAGGTATATGTTATACATGTATTAATAGTGAACTATCTATAAATAAAATGTCGGTTTATTAATGTGGAATACATATTATGAATTTTGATATGCTATTTATGAAAATGAAAAGGTATGGGTTAAATACTAGAGAGACTGCATTCCAACCACAAGAAAAACAAAGAGAGTTTTTCTATCAAGAAATTTCACAATTCCTTTTATAAGGATTGTGTATCACTCCTTGTGAAAAGCTCCAAATCACCCATATAATACATGTATACACAAAATAATAATGATTTTATTTGAATAATATAGAAATTGTAAAAAAAATATAATACAAAAACAAACCTATGACTACTATGTTCGAATCGGGACAGGTACAATGGGAAAAAGGAAAAAAGAGAACAAAAGCAGCAACTGACGAACCTAAAAAATACCAATCTCCGAAACAGAGAGTATAGTACTTCCTTCGTCAGACACATACATCTCTGCCGTACATGTTCCGACATTTATTGCCTGGATTGTGACGTCAAAATAGTTTTGACGTCAAGAAATTATTGCGACACAAGCAGATATGACCGCCATGAGAGGAAGCTCACAAAATGTCGTCTCACGTATGGCAGAGTCGACTACTGGAGGTTTTAATGGAAGCTAGGAGACTCTGTTTCAAAGATTGAAAAAATACATTTAAAAGATCAACCTATCATCAGTATTTACCACAAAAAATAGGAAAGCCGATATCCAAATATTGCAAAAAAAAACCTCGGATAAAACAAACCGAAAGAGCATCCAACTCCCGAGGAAAGGATATCAATAGGTGCGATTCGAGGAATGAAGCAATCCGTTATTCGATTGGTTGTAATTTCTGCAAGGCAACGGTGACGTTACATTGCATTGTTTCCTTGCATTCAGATGTTCATATTTATATACACATATCGACTAAGGCCAAACATGTCTCCGTATTCACTATTGAATTTAATTAGGGAGAAAATTTCCGTTTAATCTTATCAATAAACAAAAAGTGATTTAAAAAGGCGTCAAAATTCCTAAAGGTGCATGGAAAATGGATCGATATTTCAGACTTTATTGTGTTACTGAGACAAATTATTTTTGTTACCACGAAAAAAAGATTCTTCAATCAATTCCACTTCACAATATTGAAACTTGCACTGATTGTTTGCTAGGCTATATATTTTGACCATCCAAAAACATACATGATAATAAAATATAATTGTATTCGCCATTTTAACTATTGCTCTTATTAGAATAGCGATGCTACGAGATGTATTTTTGGAAAATTACAAAATTTATTTATATCACAAGTATGTCATAATACAGTATCATAGCAGAGTACCTTTGTTATCATAAACCTGTCCTACAATTACAGTAAAACAACCGTAAAAATGTAGTATGAGTTTCCAACATAACATGGTTTTCGAATTTTATACTTCTGATAGATGTGACTAAGTTTTGATTTTAAGCCCAAATGTTTAGTATTAAAAAAGGGACTACTTTCTAAAATACTTTGGTTTTCTAATTTTATACTTCTGATAACGGTTTTGATTTTGAGCTCAAATGTTTAGTACAATCAATTTTAATTCTAGATTTTGTATTTTCAGCAGTTTGTATTTAACGAAAATTTATTCATTTTTCTCATCTTTTTTTAATTAGAAAAAATAAAAATTTTGTAACATGTGCTTCAAAAGGAATTCGAAGATACTAAAGGGGCAGACAGAAATTGTTAAATCGGAAGCAGACGAGAACATGGATAACAAAATGAAACGAAAGTCAAATATAGAACACATAACACTACACTGAAAACTAAAGCCGGAGTTACACGAACCCTATAAAACCAAGGGTGAGTTCAGGTGCCCCGGAAAGGTAATCAACTCCTGCTCCACAAGTGGCACCCGTCGAGAAAATTCATTATAGTAAATTTCATTTGTTATGAAATATTCATGGATTAGGCCATAAGTTTTCGAACCGTAAAACATAACCAGTTCCATTTACCATCGATATATATGAATTCTCTAATTCTAAGACGTAACCGAAAGTGAAGTTTTAAAGTACACGTAAATGATATAAAGCGATTAACCACTTTTTTATTGAAGAAGCCGTCCATTGAAAGTAAAGCACGTCTTGTAAATAATCAGTATACATTTGGATTAACTGTACCTTTGCAATGGCGACAGCACAACTGTATCCCGACAACTCCAATAACTGCTCTATACTAAAACCATATTCAGTTAGTAGTTCTTCTTCTATCTTTTGTGTCTGTTCCTGGCTGTAAAAAAAGAAATACTTTCATTTAGAAAAAATATGAATGCAAGAAATGATACCAAAAATAAAAAACAAATATAGTTTGAATGTCGTTTAAAACTTATACATTATTAATATCTAGATTACACTTATGACTTGGAAAAAGAAATAATGAAACAAATATACACACCATAAGGCAAGCTGCAAAAGGACCTTAAGGAAAATGTAATTGTATTTATATTGTACTTAAATGTAACAATAATCGACTAAATAAGGACTGTATTACAGGTTTCTATCTTTAAACAGACACAAACAATATTCGGCGGCCGGGTAAAATATGTTCGTGATTTGACAAAAGGATATACAAAAAAGTGCTTCATATTAATCAATCGCAGTCGAGGTACGCAGACAATTACACCCCCAATTACAATAACAACAAAAGAAATTCGAAGATACCAAAGGAGCATGCAGAAATC
>JARWCS010368522.1:0-10346 GCA_034783895.1 Geukensia demissa | reverse complement strand
TTCCTTTTAAAACAGAGCATTCGGAAAGAAATTCGGTGTAATGATTGTTATTTATATATCATAAAATGCCAAATTGAGTTTGATACACTGTATCTCCATTTCTTTGATAGATAATTCATCAGATTGTTTAGAGATATATGTTAGTAATCCGCTTAAATATAAAATAACAATACATAAAACAAATTTTAGAATCCAATACAATCTTAATGAACAGAAGTCCCAACTAAGCTAAGGGTTGGCTCTGTATCAGAAGACAACGTCTTTACAATATCGAGTATTTCGTTTACAGATGTTAAATTTTCACTTTACAATTTCAAAAAAAACACTACTAAACAGCAAGTGGCTCTGCTTCATAAACTTTAAAAAGAATAATGACACAAATTTTATTGAGAATGTCATATATAAAGGAAAAAGTTTGAAACAAACAAGAAAATATATCTGGCATACTTCGCTATCTACTTGTTTAAAGCATTGTATCAAAATATTGCATTGTTTTTGTTTTGGGTCTCGGAATTGCTTTCGAGGAGATTCGGTCCTTAGCTCAGCGGATAAAAAAGACAAATGTAAATTGGGTAGTCTTTACAACACAGGGAATGTACAAAAACTTACCAATAATTACTTTGTGATCTGTTTACACAGATTAACCACTTAACTTACAAAGATTTTATATTAAAAATAATTTTTCGCTTTCTCTGATATAAAGTTAAGAATATTGAATAAATCAGAGAAGACAAGAAGCTGTTCTTTATTTGAATATATGTCCTACGTACATTATCCTTTTGTTCACATGTGAAATTGTTTTTTTTCTTTGAATATAAAATGGTGTGAAATCAGAACTAGCCTAAATGCCAAGACTCTCACATCAGAACCCGAAACAGTCTTAATTAACAGGTGTCCAAACTTCACTAATGGTTATCTATGCTTCAGAAGGAAAGAAAGTGTGAAATAATTATACCGATTTACAGTAACAATTTTAATGTACAATTTTCAACATCAACAATATACGACGTCAAATGTCAAAAATGTATTCGAAATGTCAAACATGAACAAAAACGAATATTCTTAATCAAATCTTTTGCAATCAGATTACAATCAGTTTGTGTTTCCAGGTAAAGTTTAACATTAAACACCTTTTATTCAAACACGCGGTACAATTCTAATAACGATTTATGAATATGTATTTTCGAAAAAAAAACAAAAGATTTTGGCCGCTACAGTTAACATGAAACTTTATTAAGAGACATCACGTACATACATGTGTACTTGCAGACTTCATATGTTCTATGTCTATACTTTAAATAGTGTCTATGCTGTTTTAAAATATAATTTAAATGAAAATTTGTTACTGTTTGCTTGCTTCTATTTGAGTAAACCTGAAAGTTTTTCATTTTGTTATTTTTCTAATCTTTATACTGGTAGAATGTTAAGCCTTCATATCCGTTCGCTGTAGATCGGAAATCAATTCAATATTAAACATGTTATTGTTCTGTATATATTTGTTTCCTACTGCTGCAATGTCATTTATCTGTTTGTTTCTGTTTTCAGCTTGGGATTGTAAGTATTCTATATATCATAATCTAGTTATAGATTAACAATAATATTGATTTCAAATAATAAAAAGCTATTTTAATATAGAAATAAACTCAAAAAAATAATAGCCATTCCACAGATCTTGGTAAATCCAAACAGACAAATATTCCTAAAATGTCTAGAATATTTATAGTGCAGGAAACCGTTAACTATTTTTACTTTTACCACGGTTAAATTGCAAAATATATTTATTTAAATTATGAATATTAAAGATTCTATCACGAGATTTTGAAGTGAAACAGTTATTTTGAAAACTGGAACATTTTTTCAATATGGTCTTAGAAATACCGACTTGAAACCAACAAATCCATAAGAAAATAAACCTCATTACGGTTGTCTGATATCTTGTGACTTCTTTTGTCGTTGCGTTTGTGCAAAACGCATTATTTCATAGTTTATATTGCTAAACTAACATATGGTCAAAGTTAAAATCGTTTTCATATTATTTGACATTGAATTAATTCAAAACTATAAATAAAAATAAATTAAACAAGTTCCTTTTCAGAAACTTATTGCTTTCTCAGAAAATTCCAAAGTCTATTTCAATGGAGACAAAGAACTATTACTTTTAACATTACATTATATCTACATTTAAGTTAACAGCGTATAATAATTTTAAGTTCGCCACAACGAAGGAAAGGGGACTATTGGAGTACCCTCGTCGTCCATGTCCACGTGCACGTCCGCGGGTGCGTCCGCGTCCCCAGCCATATCTTTTAAATTAAAATACCTAGATTAATATAACATAGTATGCAGATGCATGATGTCACGACCTTTCATCACACCGAATATTGAGGTCACATGACCTTTATTTCATTTGAATGACTTCAATTATGTTTGAGGTCCGACATTAGTTATGGTAAAACATAACTGCGGATCATCAGACTTGGTTTGCAGATGCGTTTTGGGGAGTCTGTCAGCATGCCACCCAAATTAGGTCACTTTGACCCACATTGCATGCATCATCGACTTTGGTAACGTTTTTCGTCCGACTCGTTTCCTCACATACTGTGTGGCCTACCATCATGCGAGTTGGTGTGCATATTTTACAAGTTTAATTAGTTAGAATACATACATTTCAAATATATAATTTTAATTTCATAAAGTTTCAAAATTATTCACAAGACAAGCGGTAACAAGACTTTTAAAAAAGACTCTTAGACTACTATGTTTGCATAACAAGTTTTCACGTAAAGTTAACTTCGATTCAAATAGCGGAATACGACAAACTGGGGACGACGAGGCGAACTTTGCAGGCGGTGGCTGCATCTCCGGTTATATATATGAACAAAACTTACAGTGAGGTCTTGCTAAAGCTTTGTTTAAAACGTGAACTATTTTAACATGATTGGGTGAGCTCTAACGTTGACATATCAGGCTCATGATCATATGCATTATACCCATTACTTGGCATCCGTCGTCCCTTGTACTAAAGATAAAAAAATTATATTAATCTTCTACACCTGAAATCACCCTGGTTTTGTAGGGTTCGTGTTACACCAGCTGTAGTTTTCAGTGTAGTGTTGTGTGCTCTGTGTTTGTATTTCGTTTCATTCTTATAAAAATTACTTATAGCCCTGGCTGTATGCGCATTTACATTATCTTTCTAAGATGTTTTGTTTTGATGATGAGCGCATTGTGGCAAAACATCAGGTCTCATTTCTTGATCACTGTAACGGAGGGCTGTGAAACTATTGGTTCTACCTGAACCAAAGGATAGGAGACAAATCCATGACATATATTTTTCGGACGCCATCTCTTAAGTTCATGTAGTTGTAAGCATATAGTTATCCTGGTCGTCTCCACATTCTTGTTCTACAAACTGCGGTTAAAATCCAGAATCTTCTTTCATCAGATAAGATAACATTACGCCTTTCCCGATAGCAACCATTTTGTTGATGCACAGTCAAATAGTTGATTGATTGATTGAACGGTGCTTAACGTCCAGTAGCAAATATTTCATGCATATTCAGGACGAGAGCATATTAATGATGAGTGATGATAAGTGAACCCTGCTTTGTACTAAACCGACACTCTGAGCCGGATTTTTAACGTGCTAGCTCACGAAAATAACAGTCCGCAGGAAGACGTGCCACTTTACCCAGAAACATTATTCTGACTCTGGGCCGACCAGTCTATGCTCTTACTCCTAAATGCTGCGTGCTTAGCGGGGAAGCAGCATATACCAATTTTAATGTCTTTGGTTTGACCGCACTCGAGGCGAGCACGCTAACCATTACACCACCGAGGCGGTTATATATAATTGAAGATAATATATTCACCGGTTTCGAAGTATCACGGTTATGATAGTTGTCATTTATTAAGATCCTTCCTGTGTTTTAAATTTTAAATTTCAAGAAAATTCCCTTGTTGCGTATTTTATACCTTTATATATGATAGAACTAGAGTTGCAGACGACTGACACTTGGTCATGGAGTTTATTTAACTGCATTCCTATATTAATAAAACCTTTGAACATTATAGAAAAGCGTCCGTATATTTTTTTTTATTAAATTAAACAATCAGAAACAAGAATTATCAATGACCCAATATGAAAATTCCCGGTAATGACAAAGAATTTTTTAAACATAAAGATAGGTTTAAAGATTATTTTCTGTAAAATTTCTTTCTACAAACCTTAGAGGTTGAAAAGTTTTGATATTTGCCATAAATTGATCAGTCAAAAATTTCCAATCGAAGAGCGAAGTTGATAAAGTATCATACAATCAATTACAGTTCATTTAGATGAGCGGCTACAGAGTAGTTAATGTTTAAAAATCGGCTAATGAGAAATAAAAAGATTTCCCATGCAGCAATATTTGTTGTTTAATTGAGATGAAACTCGGCAGCCTTATAAAAGAGTTTTTGCAGACGGAGTGAATATTTCCCAGTTGATTCTCTACTCCAGATTTCATGATAGAGGGTTGCTGCTAACAAGAAAGCAACTGAGCCAAAAGTATCTCAAAGAAAAGATTAAAGTCATAACGCCAGAAGTTTTTCGGTCGCCATCATGATTTGGTTGACCGATACGAAATACCATTTTCACAAATGACAATGGATATCTCCCCACTGTGAACAAATCCGTTCCTATACCGGTTGTGACTAACACCGATTGCGACTATACAACTCTGTGTCTACTGAGTAACACGACGAGTGTCACTTGTTTAGCAGGAGTTGCTAACCATTTTGGAGCACCACAACTCACCCTAGCTTTGTAAGGTTCATTTTAATATAGCTTTAATTTTAAATGTACCGTTGTGTGTGTACTATGTTTGTTTTCGTTTCTTTTTCGTTGGTCGGTCTTGTTTGTCTTCTGATTTAACGATTTATATCTGCCCCTTTGGTATCTTCGAATTCTTTGTAGTGGAAAGGATTTTTGAATCAGCAAATCAGAAACAGAATTCGTCCTTGGCTGCCACGTTTTAGAGTCAGATCGGAACAAAACAATGAAACGTTTTATAGGACCTTTTTAAAGAATACTCGCTGTCAAGTTTGGTTCCGATTTTGTCTAGCACTTTCAGGGTAGATGACATTTTTTAAAATCAGCCAATCAGAAACAATAATTGCTTTTACTGACCATATTTTAGTCCGATCTGGACAAAACTAGGAAACTTTCATAGATGCTTCTTGTCGAGCTTGGTAAAATTATGCCATGTGATCTTAGAGAAGTCTTCTTTTTTAAA
Organism: Geukensia demissa; assembly: GCA_034783895.1. Classification (NCBI taxonomy): domain Eukaryota; kingdom Metazoa; phylum Mollusca; class Bivalvia; order Mytilida; family Mytilidae; genus Geukensia; species Geukensia demissa. The sequence continues at coordinate 5,073 of JARWCS010368522.1, read as the reverse complement.
AAAACATCAGCCAATCAGAAACAAGATATTCTACTGATGTCCATGTTAGTATTCTGATTGGCAAGAAAAGAGGAAAAACGGCAATCATTGATGCTTCCTGTCAAGATTTTTTCGTCTTACAATGAAAATTTAAAAGTTTACTTACGGACGACAGACATCAAGGGATGAAAAAGCTCACATGTTAGCTAATAACAATATATTTAATGAACATTCTAAGAAGTGTACAAAATGTTGTTGTCCTTTTAGTTTGCAGTCAAACAAAATCGACGATCAGTTATACAACATTAATAATTAAAACAGACATTAGTACACTTTTCCTTATTGCTTGGTAATTGAATGGATTGAAGACGAATAGTATATTCTTCTGTAAACGTCCTTAATTTATGGGTATCTTACATATCATGCAGTAATTATTGACCCCAAAATGAAAGATTTGTTTAATGTTTGTTGTTACCCAAAGGCCACAGTGAACCTCTTGAAGAGTTAAACTTCGAAACAAAGTGCTCGATTGACTGTAGCACTCGACCTCACTTTATGATCTCAAGTAATGGTCCTGTTGATGCACTAGTGTAATATGATTGCCAAGAATGAAACAACCATATGTAATAACTTGTATTTATAGCTATCAATTGAATGGTATGACAAAGCATTAACCTTCTATTTAATGTAATCCTTGACCAAAACCGAGAATATCTACTTAACGTGTAATACTCTAACATAAACGTGGGTCATTGCAGAGGAATAGTAGAAATATTGTACACATAATTATTATACAAAGAATCTGTTGTTGCTGAATTTCTGGGATGGATGCTTTGGAAACAGATATGATTGACAGATCTGAAAATGAACAATTTACAGGACTCAAGAGGAGGAATGCAAGAGCAAATATTTTTGAAGGTGTTTTAACAGATCCAATGGATATTTTCGAACATTTAAAAAAAGTTAATATTTCTTACTGTGATTCAGAATATACTTCATGCTCTAATCATGATTCACAAAAAAGAGGACCAGATGAACAACAAAATACATATGGATGAACTAAAAAGAGATCCTGAAAACCACATTTGTGTTCAGAAAAAGGATAATGGCATATTAACTACTATACTGAAATATACTGTAAGTACAGGACCGTCTTGTCACTCTGTTTGATTATTGTCGCTGAAAACTGAATCGCATGTTTTGATGGATTTTTATCATCATGTTAATGAATGAAGTTAATTAAAGTAAAGTGGAAACTACACGAGTTTTTTGTCATGGAGATAGAGAAAACAGAATAAAAACAGTCGCCGTTTTCATACATTTACATTCATAATTAATTTACTATCAGTGTTAGAAATATACAGTTTTAACATGTATATAGATTTAAATCGAACAATTGTTTTTTATCATCATGTAATTGAACGAAGTTTATTAAAGTAAAGTGGAAATTAAATTAGTTGTTTGTCATGGAGATAAAGGAAACAGAATAAAAACAATCGCTGTTTTCATACATTGACATGTTATGCAGTTAATAATGTAAATTTATAATATAAATATACTATTAAACCGTCTTAGAAATATATACATGTATGTAGATATAAATCGCAGAAAAATTGCAACGCAAGTAAATGATAATTTAGATTCGTATGAATAGCGCCAGTATGTTTATAGATTGACAGGCAAAAGGTTCTGTAACACCTATATGTAATCTAAACTTTTAACAGTGTTAAAATCGTATTTTGTACAAGAACGTATAATACTGTTTATATCGGATTTCAGAATCATTAATATATCAGTTAATAGCAAGGATTAGTGGCCATAGATTAACTTAATTCCCAATTCTGTTGTTTAAAATGGATCGCTTTTAGCGATAAATCTTATAATAAATACACTTTTGGACATCATCCAAAAAGGTAACAGCGATCGAATTACTTCCTTATAATATTTATGTACAGTTTGATAACACGTTTGCCTACCAATGGGCACAAAATGTGCTCCTCTCATTACAGATTTATATTTATATTTATTATGTCGAAAACTCAAAAAGATTCTTCCGAACATGATTTCGTGACCAGGTTTAATAAAACTTTTTGATATTTTGATGATGTTTTAGGTTTTAATAGTACAGATTTTTAAAAATGCTAAAGAAATTTATAAAAGAACTTACCTTAAATATATCCGACATCAGTGATAACCGTACTCCTTTTTAGATTTTTATTTAAAAATTGAACATGATTGTTTGTGCGCTATATTTTTTTAAAGGGACGATTTTTCTTTTCTTTCAACTTTCCATTTTTTTATGGGGACTTCTTCGTATGGTGTTTACATTTCACAACTAGTTCAGTTTAGTGTTTCTTATTTTAATTATTGCAACTTATATCCTGGTAGCAAACTTTTGCAACAGAGATACATCTATCACAAGCTTCTCAATATTTTATAACAGGTACAAAGATTTAATACAAAAATAAGGCTTCAAATGTAGAATTTTGAAACAGAAGGAAACCGCACACTAAAATCTATTGAAGCATTTCATATAAAGTTTATAAATTTTTAAAATGATGCATCGAATCTCACTGTTCCGTTCAACTAACTTAATTACAAAGGGTACATTTTCAACGTTGCAGTCAGAAAATTAAAACTGGTTTTGTAATACACTTAAAGCTTCCTTTCTCAGATATCAATAAATTTGACATTGTAGACATCACGTCTTTCCTCATGTTTATTGAAAACACAGTATTAATTCGTAGGATATACGTGTGTTTAAAGACATCTCATGCTTAGAGTGTTGATGTCTTTTCACCAGGAATATCACACTGGGCTTGCCTTCAGTTACTTTGCGCATTCATCATATGGGTATCTTCTTTTTGCATGTATTTTGTTAAGTATATTTGTTATTATTTTGGGGTATTCTCTAGTCGTATTGGGTGAATTTTTATTTGATTGCTGTATTTTCGTCTTTTACTGCTTTTCTTCTTTTCCCCTTAACCACTCCTTCGGGTGAGAATTTGGATTGAATTAAACGTTTTTTTACATGTATTTTTTGATAATATTCGTATACGAGCAGTGTTATTTTACGTTTACAATGTTTTTAGGTATTTAGAGCTTTTCACAAGGAGTGGTATTCTACCCTTGTCGAAGGCCTCGTAGAGACCTCTAGAATTGTAAATCATTCTGGTTTTCTCGTGGTTGGAGAGCAGTCTCTCTGACATTGGCCCAATATCTTTTAATTTTCATATTTGTTTCTGTTCACAAAGTGTATTGTAAGAAACAAAGCCTTTATTCAAATGTGTTTTGCAAGAAGCAGAGGTGTGTGTTTTATAAGGTTTCAGGAAAGTATTACACAAAAGTTAGGGCGCAAAAATCATATAGGAGGTAATCATTGTGCACTGGGTATAATGATTTCTCAAAAAGCGTTGGAATGAAAAACGAGATGCTTTATAATTCAAATGACAAGAATCCATGAGATAAACCACTAACGCAGTTATTCCAATGGACAGTCTATACTGAATTGAATTATTTTCAATATTTCCAACCCTAACTCGTCAGTAACATCTGTCTTACTGCTGACTTAAACATTGTTTATTTTGTAACTATATATATCAAAACAAGATGTGGGTGTTTATCAAAGAAGAAAGTGCCCCTTATTCTTTGTCGATATTGATAATAATATAGTCGTAATAAATTATCTATGACTAGGTCATAGAATAATTGTTTATCTCACCCCATTTCTAGCCCGCACCACTGCATTCAATAATTTATATAGTTACCCCCACATTTGCAAATATCTCTATCCTTTCCCTAATATCTATCTGTTACTAGGTGCTACTAATTATGCCCTTTTTATTATTTTTTGTCATAAAGTTTATATATTTAAGACAATCTATTACATAAAACAGTAAAATAAACTATCAAATGTATAAATTATCTCTTTTGCCAAGACCAATATACAAAATGTACTGCATATACATGTAGATGAAAACAACAAGTATAGTATCAACAAAATTTCCAATTTATCTGATGCTGTTTTATCATAAAAAATAGACATTTCTTTAATTGCTACCTGGTATTTTTACCTATTACATAAAGACATACTCAGGTAACCCTAATTACAGTACCCCTTTTAAGGCCTCTTAATCCCTAACTTGATTAGATGTTTTTTATTCGATAAGGCGTTCGGGGAATAAACCGTTGGACACATAATGCGAAACTGAAGTTTTGCCTATTTTGACCTCTTTTACTTGAAAATGGTAAGAGATAAAGAATTTTCATTGCCATACTCCTGAAAGCTCTCATTGAGACAAATAAAATGAAAAAAAAACATCAAAATCATATGAAAAATATATTTTTTCCATATTATACGAAATTGCATCCCCCCACTTTGACCCCTTTTAGCTCAAAAACAGTAAGAGATGGAGAAAAGCCACTGACATACTACTGAAAGCTCAATAAGCGGACTGCATGCAAAAAACATCAAAATCGGATGGAAAATAAGAATTTGCCGTCTCCTGTAAAATCAGTTTTCTAACCCTTTGACTCCTTTTTATACAAAAATCGGTAAATGCTACTGGGACTTTAGTCCCAGATGCTACGACAAAAAGGCATGAATAACTTTTGTTTCAGTTAATTTAGTTTAAAAATGTTTTATTTGCTACAAAGTAACATCATAGGTGATAAGACACAAGTAATCCTACTTATGTAGTCTTCTATGAAAAAAATATTAACAGTTACAATTTTAGTTGCATTTATCATAAGTAATCATTTGAAAAAAAATTTCAAAACCGGATGAGAAATAAACTGTGGTTCTTCGCAAGACGGCGGCACATTGAAATGTGAACTAATGGACATTTGGGTAAGTGTAAACACAGTGTTTTGCTGGACAGAATAATTTACTGATAGCATTAATGTGACTTTCATTATCGTCAAAACTGGCATACCTTTTGTTGCATTGTTTATAAAAAAATATTTGGAACACCACATCCCCTCTTTCATTATGCGAAACTGAAGTTTAGCCCACTTTAGGTTTGGCGCGCCGTAAAACCTAGATTTAACCCACCATTTCTTTTGAAATGCCTGTACCAAGTCAGGACCATTGCG
>JARWCS010368511.1:0-10346 GCA_034783895.1 Geukensia demissa | reverse complement strand
TCAAAACGAATCCCGATGTGTCTTTGAACAGTAGGAGGGGGAGGGTGAAAGAATATGCTTTTTCGCATAATTTCTCGCAGAACCATGCACCAGAACTACTGACAAAGCAACTGTGTTAACAGTTTCAGTAATGAAAGACAACATGAGATCGAGCAAGCAATTTGCTTGGAAGGTTTTTGTCCATTTGTACCCTTGTTCATAGGAATCGACAATTCTATCAATTGGGTGTGAAAACTGTCTAAAATCGAGTAAAAACCAGTGAAGTTTCACGAACGTAGTGAGTGAAACCTACGTTCGTGAAACTTCACTGGTTTTTACTCGATTTTAGTGAAACCTACGTTCGTGAAACTTCACTGGTTCTCACTCGATTTTAGACAGTTTTTCACACCCAATTGATATAATTTTCGATTCCTGTGCCTTGTTATACACAGGGACGTATATACATCCCTGTTATACAGTTATGACAGTATACTATATTATAACAGTTTGGCCTTGGGTCCAAAAAATTCCAACAATACTACACACAAAGTCGTACATTTTCAGGACTGCAATACTGTACTTTGTTAATCTGTTTGAGTCACAAAAAATTGCAACAATGAACTAGACTAACAATGTCGACCTTGTTACAGTGTTGACAGTATACATGCTATAGCTATTTATATTTATGCCAGACCAGCTGGCAGAACCAACCTATAAAGGTTACCTAGGGTATGCGACACTTGACCCAAAATCCCGGGCCCAAGATTTTCTGATGCTTGACCTGACTCTTTTACACTTACATGTTGTATGTCAAACATTTTCTCGTGTGACATTAAAATATTACATCAAATGCCCTCTTAAATGGTGAACAAGTCAAATACATGTACAAAAATGTATTTTCAGTTTCCATGGGTAAACACGACAAAACAAAAAGAAAGCAAAACCAGATCAAACAGATGTCAGTGTAACCATGGATATAGACAATGAAATAAAACCAGAAATACAGGAAAATATTACAATGGGACATTCAACAAGTTCAAACAGTGTAAAAATGAGTGATGCTGAAAGCCAAACATCCTCTGATTCAGCTTTTAAAAATTCAAGTCATCAGCAATCTACAAATAACTTTTCTGTTAGGTCCAGCATGTCCCGAAAATCATTTACCTTTGAACAAGCACATTCAACTGATCCACTTCTGGTAAAGTGGGATGAATACAAACTTTTACAATCAAGAATCCAGAAAATAAAACAACATGTATTTTGATTTTTTGTTTATGAAGACAGTAAAAGTTGTGACAATGTAACTAATTTGACTTTTTAATGCTTTGAAGTATAAACTAAGAAAAATAGTCCACTTGTTTTATTTACAAACATCATGAACATTTACATCTGTGAAATATATTGTCATCATGCATTTCATTGTGTATACTTCGTGTACTTATACTTAATAGTATTACAAAAAGATACTGTCTGTTACGTGTATGGGTTTTTTTTCTGACATCATAAAAAAGTCTATGTAAATGAATAGTATGTTTGTTTCTTGAAAGATTTGTATGATGTATAAAGAGGAATGCCTATGTGTTCATTTGCAATATTTGGCATTTTTGGTATTTTTTAGTCATATACATTGTAATACATGTAGTATGATTCTGTTGTCATTATTGTAGTTGAAGTTGTTCGTCTGTGAACTTTTTGTTTTCAATACAACTACTTTTCCTTCCGGAAATTAACTCTGCAATTAAGATTAAAAATGACTTGTACGACAGAAACAACACTGAAAATCTAAATTTTGAACAAACTTTGGTGGAATAGTCCATGGTTAGTCATCTTTTTATTTCCAATGACCCAACCCACAACCAAGATGCCAGCCTTACTAAAAATGGTAAATTCCACGAGAAACCAATTAAAAAATCTTCTCCTCTAAAACTACATGGCCAATTGGGACCAAACTTTGGTGGTTCTTTTTCAGAATTATATACATGTACCATGACCCTGGCCGCAAACAAAGATGGTCTACACCTTTACTAAAAATAGAAAATTCATTAAAGAAATCAGTTAGCCAATTTGGACTAGTCCTTGTTTAATAATGTTAGGAGAAAAATATCGAACAAACCTGACTTCCAACCAATATGGCCACCATAACTAAAAATAGAATCGAATGCACACATAGGCTTATTACATATCCTAAGACTCAAAATGGAAGGTGCTGATTAGGTATGAGGTCAATTGATCATTTGAACCTTATGATAGCAATGGTTTTCCCCAAAATGGCAGCTGTTACTAAAAATAGAACTTGATGCAAACGTAGTCTTGCGACATATCATAAAACTGATAATAAATAAGAAAATGTATTTAAGCAATACATTTTGCATTGTGGTTGAGATATTTCCCCTAAAATTGCTGCTGTTACTAAAAATAGAGCTTAATTCAAACATGATATGAAGTATAAGTGGATGAGTTACAGATTCAGTATCTGTGTTTTGTTCCTTTTTACACTTGGTTATGGCCTCACCCTCCTTCAACTTTGTTTGCCCACAGGTATATTCATGTCAATGGGACACATCTATTTTTTAGGACTAATACAGAACAGCAGTTGTAATCTGGGTATTTTGTTTTGAGTAACAAGTGATGCTCTGGCAAATCTTGGGAGCTTAAAATGAAATTCAGTGAACCTCTGCCGTTGTTGTTTTCAGATGTGAAAAACTTGGTTAAACCCGAACTGAATTCTTGCTCTTTTAACAGGCTAAAAGTTATAATCTTGTTATGTTGTTTTGTATAACATGTGATGTTTTGACAACTCATGGGACCTTTAAAGTGAAATTCAGTGAACTTTTATGGGTGTTGTTTTTTTAGATGTGTAAAATACGGTCCAGTTGGGATTTGAATTCTTGCTTTTTTACCAGAACAGCAGTTGTAATCTGGGTATTTTGTTTTGAGTAACAAGTGATGCTCTGGCAAATCTTGGGAGCTTAAAACAAAATTCAGTGATCCTCTGCTGTTGTTGTTTATCAGTTTTCAGATGTGAAAAACTTGGTGAAATTCGAACTGATTTCTTGCTTTTTAAAAAGTTTAATTTTAACAGGATAACAGTTATAATCTTGCTACATTGTACATGTGTATTGTTTGTTTTTAACAAGTGCTGGTTTGGCAAATCATGGGAGCATTAAATGAAATTTAGTGAACTTCTGCAGTTGTTGTTTTCAGATGTGAAAAACTTGGTTAAATCCGAACTGAATTCTTGCTTTTAAAAAGTTTTTAAACAGGATAACAGTTATCATCTTGCTATATTGTTTGTTTTTAACAAGTGATGGTTTGGCAATTCTTGGAAGCTATAAATGGAACTCAGTGCACTTACGCAGTTGATTGGAACAGTTCCAAATGCATTGATTTTACAGAAATTTCCACCAACATTCCTCTGGATGACTTTGTTTTCTTGTGTCCTTTTATCGTTAGTTTAATAGTGTCGGACATTCGAGGATATTTCAATACAGAAAATGATTGTCTTATATACAGACATTTCTAGCATCTTTACAGTAAGCTTTGAAGTTAAAATGCATATCTACATCGAATATACAATGGAACCTTGATGGCTAGAACACACAAGGGGCCGATGAAAAAAGTTAAAACCAGAGGGATGTAAGAGCTCTAAGGGTTGAAGTATGTTCAAACTTGATTAAAGGGACATTAAAACAGGTTCGAGACATCCATTGCAGTTCAAGCAATTGAAGTTCCACTGTATTATTTATTAAAAATGAGAAATGGACTTTAAGCATGTTTAGTGAATGGTTTAATTTTTATCTTTTTGTAGCAGCAACACGATGTGCAGCCCTAATGAGCCTTCCATTGTTATTCAGGGAAAATATGGAGAGCATTGTCATGACCCTCGAAGAAGCAGAAAAATGTGAAGAGGTAATCTCTTTTGTTAAAAGTAATGTTATTAGAAATTTGTGCATGCAAATGTTAATTGGAATCTTTTTACTGATAAAACTATGTAATATTGATTTGATTCTAGTTGTAACAAGAGATTTGTTTGGCTGGTTCTCACTTGGCAAGCCAGGATTGCATAACCTGGCTTAATTATTGTAACTTCACCACCATATTGATGAGACTTGTTTAGGGTATATTGGGATACAGGATATTTGCCATTTACTTTTAGGGATACGGGATATTAGACCATTTACTTAATGGGATATGGGATATTTCAACCTTGAAAATTTTTAGGGATATGGGATATCAAGAAATAATATTTGAGATATGGATTTTTGTAAAATATTTCAAGGGATATCTGGACAAAAAGTTTTAGGGATACGGGATATCAGGTACCCCTAAACAAGTCCCATTGATCCACTGTCCTCAATTCAAATAGTTCCACAATAGTAACGTCATTTCAATTTGCTGTTCAGTCAATTTTTATAGTAAATAAATCAAAATTAAAATACCCACTTTATGAAGCGTTAACTGCCTCAAATTAGGTTATATCTTATAACCTGGTCAAAAATTGAAAACAATCCTTAATTAATGCGGAATTAAAGCAGTTCATTTCTGTGGAGACACCAAGGGTGTTATCCTTGTCGTGTATGGTAAGAAGTGATGTCAGGTGGGCATCGTGAACATTACTACCTACTAATTCATGATCACATCTAGCATGTTTAGGCAATGACTTCAAACCAATGGCATTATTTCATTACTAAAATGGCGAAAATTAGGCTGTGAGAACATACCAGTCACTTTTTAATACTAAGATAAAAAATAAAGAAGATGGATTTTTGTAATGAAATATTAAAAGCAAGCAATTCTTTTTCAGCCACCAAGAATAGTTGTATGCCACAAGAAGGATTTGTTATCCAGAGAAGAGGGGGCATTTAGGATCTTCGTAGAAAACAACATGGTCTGCAGATCGAATGACTTGGTTTCTGCAATGTTAGGATTGTTGATGGCTATTTATGCCTTTAATTTGGCATACCCAAATAACTTTGGAAAAACTTTGTTATTTTGCCAGCGGGTTCTACTTAGTCTTGATGATGGACTACCCATAGATAAAAAATTCTTAATGTGACCTCAATGTTAAACCTAGAAATGAACCGTTAAAGGTACAAATCACCAATAATTTTATGTGAGAATATACCGTATAGAGGGTAATTTTCGCGGATCGTTGAAAACCGCGAAAATTAATCCCGCGAAATTTTAAGCTGACGGACCAGACATTTGAATAATTTCTGTTTTATAGGAAAACCTTTCTTTTAATTTTCTTTCGTACAGATAATATTATATGATTTGACAAGAATACAAAGCTTCTACAGTTCTACGTATTTGTCATGACACTAATTAACCCTACATATTTATTAATTGTAGATTAACCTACATTGTGTGGCTTGGCTTGTTCAATTATGACGTTTATAACATCAACATTTAAATTAAAATCCGAACATGTTAATTGTTCGTTTAAACAAATTAAAACTCTTTGAACCCATTAATTATCGATAATTTAAAAAAGACAAAGATAAGGATTGTCCTTATTTTTATGATAATCTTTATTACACTCTGGATATCATCCGCAACAAAATATTTGTCATCCATTTCAAGACGGCGAAAATAAAACCCGCAAAAATATCTTCCATATGTTTGACCTTCAAAATCGCGAAAATTTACCCCCGCGAAAATAACCCGCTATACGGTAATACAAGTCTGTTGTTCTTTTCACAATTACTTGTTCTAGCATTTTATCAAGGTTCATATTTGATTTCAGTATTCTTTTTATGACAAAATGTAGCTTGACAATTAAATGGCCAAAATTGAAAATTAAGAACAAAACATGTTTTTAATTTTGGTTTTACATTTGCATAAGTACAAAATGTACCAGTTAGATTAATTATTATTTTCAGATAGGTTTTCTTAACTGACATTGAACAAAAAAATGTCACCATTGATGACTTTCAACAATTCACATTGTTTTTCTTTCCTTGCTAAAGTTTAATAAGCAACTTTAAATAAATGAAATTTTAAAATTTATCCTTATTTGTTCACTTAACAATACATGCCACAGAATAAATTAGTGAAAAAAATTGAAATACATTTAAAAAATTGTACAAGTACTATTTTTAGGTGTTGAAATTATATGTTGTTAAAGCTGTTTTGCTATTCAATATGTTTTATTTCAAATATGTTGATAAATATTGACTGTTGTACTGTAGTAATGAATGAAAATAGAAATAAAATTGAATTGATGATGTCAATGGAATTTTGTAGTTCATTTGATCTGGATAAAGAAGTGTATGGAAGGAGTTTATCTAAAAGCATGTTCTTACAGCAAGTTGTCACATAATGTTTTGAAATAAATATTCTTTTCTGTTTGTTGATCAGCATGATGCAAACATGTTACAAGCGATAAAAAATTTAGCACACAACATATATTAAAAGAAAAAGGATAAATCAAATTAACAAGAAATTCGCACACAAAAAAAACAATAGGAGGAAGAACAGTAAAGTAAACTATACCAGATCTCCCATTTGTATATTATCTTAAAGTAAGCCCAAATCATTTGGTAGGAATCAAGGTGTAATCATGTTCAGTCTACATTCACTGAAAGAGTCCTCCAACATGGCAGCAATACACTCAATACTGACTGGACATTAAACCCAAAGCACCAAAAGAATGAAGTATGGGAATCACAAATAACTTGCCAAATAGACAAACTGCCTGAGTAGCTATTCAAGAGATCAATTATTGACTATCATACGAGTCAAAATAACCTTTCACTTGGTCATGTAGAGGACAGTCATATTGACTACCTAAACAAGTCAACCTGACCATTCTGTCTTGTCATTTTGATGATTCTATATTGTCAAGTTGACAACCCAGTCTTGTCAATATTGATCACATAAATAGTCATATTGACTATCTTACCAAGTCAACCTGACCATTCTATCTTGTCAGTTTGACTATTCTATATTGTCAAGTTGACAACCCAGCCTTGTCAATATTGATCACATAAATAGTCATATTGACTATGCTTCATTGTCATTTTGACAAATGTTAATTGTCACTTTGACCAATTATCTTCATCATTATGATTACATCAAATAGTCATTATGACAATTCTACTTAATCAAATACGACAACCGTGTTAGTCAAAATGACTATTAACATAGTCGAAATGATTAAAAGCATTGTCATCTAGAGGACAGTCAAAATGACCAATTAAATTGGTCGGGTTGACTAATTTATGTTTTCAGTGTGTAAGTTATCATTACAGATTGTTTCTACCACAATTGTCTTTCTTCGTTACTACAGTTAAGTTACACAGGCAAATATGTTTTACGTTAAATTAACATTGAGCTCATTTTACGTTATACTAACATTAAATTAATGTTATTTTAACAGTAATTTAACGTTAAGTGAGCTGAACATTAAACTCATATTAAATTTTTGACGTTAATTTAACGTTAAAATATCAGGTTCTGACAAAGTTGTGATAAAAACAAAAATATGAGCTTACATAACTAAAGGTAGACAGCATTTAGACCAATAAACCTAGCTTATTCTAAAAGGAAAGTTTTTCCAATCGTATTTTTACCATCTGTAATTTAACGTTAAATTAACATTAAAACCTTAACATAAATCAATGTTAATCCTAACGTTAATTGCACGATTATATTTAAGTGAATGTTAACTTAATGTTAATTTCATCGTTACGACAGGTACGTTAACATATCACAATTGTCTTTCTTCGTCACAACAGGTAAGTTACTATTACAGATTGTTTCTATCATAATTGTCTGTCTTCGTTAGGACAGGTAAGTTACCATTACATATTGTTTCTACCAATATTGTAGTTCTTCATTACGACAGGTTAGTTACCATTACAGATCGTTTCTACCACCATTGTTTTTCTCCGTTACGACAGCTGAGTTACCATTACAGATTGTTTCTACCACGATTGTCGTTCTTCGTTACGACAGGTAAGTTACCATACTACACTTGTCTTTCTTCGTTACAACAGGTAAGTTACCATACTACACTTGTCGTTCTTAATTACGACAGGTTAGTTACTATTACAGATTGTTTTTACCACAATTGTCGTTCTTCGTTACGACAGGTAAGTTACCATATTACACTTGTCGTTCTTAGTTACGATCGACAGGTAAGTTACCATTACATATTGTTTCTACCACAATTGTCTTTCTTCGTTAAGACAATGAGTATCACGATGATTGTCTTTCTACAGATTAAAAAGGTCGAAATATCAACTGCTTATTAACAATAAAAAACATCGAAGTTCATAGTTTGCATTTTGTAATGATGTTAGAAATCTCTATTTTTTTCTGTTGCTTAGTTTAGTCGTTTACTTGTCCTTGTTATCTTGTAGCCATTTCAATCCTCCATCAGTTATTCTCAATCTCTGTAATTTACAAACATTTTATCTTGTAGCAATTTCAATCCTCCATCAGTTATTCTCACTCTCTGTAATTTACAAACATTTTATCTTGTAGCAATTTCAATCCTCCATCAGTTATTCTCATTCTCTGTAATTTACAAACATTTTATCTTGGCCATTTTAATCCTCCATTAGTTATTGTCACTCTCTGTAATTTACCAAACATTTTATCTTGTAGCCATTTCAATCCTCCATCAATTATTCTCACGCTCTGTAATTTACAAACATTTCTCTAAACTTTGACATAACGTGAAACTGATTCTAATGATGATCTGAACATGATATCACCTTAACCTTGAATTGATAGGTAGTTTTTGTACATGTGACATTTATATTAGTTTTAAGTCACATTGAGGTTCGTTTAATCGTGACTTATACAACCATTCTTAGTATTCTAAGACTGCAATAAAAATCGCTAGCTGATCAATGTCAATATAAACTAATAATTTGTTTTATGAAGTCTTATTTTTCACAGTGTTTGTTTAAGGCAACCACAATTGTCTCAAATCTACGTATGTAAAATATTGTCAAAGACCAAGATAACTTCTGATTTAATTATTTCTTGATTGCATTCATCATGCTTTATCAGTAAGCTTTGGTTTGTAGAACAAGGAATCAGGCAGCATAATTTTAAACTTTTCAGATCGACGTAGACATTAAAGAGGAAGAAGATTAAAGGTTAAAACATGGGGATGGAACGGTGTTTATTTTGATTTGAGTGCGGTATAAAGAATAGTGTTCTGAATCGGTCATTGGAAAACTCTTTCAACTGTAAACATGCAATTCGTACGGTATTATTTTGTCAAATGTAATTTTAATGAATGATTTAATAGCAAACATATTATAGAATTTCATCTATTATATCTATGTATTTAGTGATATTGCTATTAAAAACTCACAGCATATTCAAAAGAAAGAATATGGATTATATGCCAGCAAGATGATATTTAGCTTTTTAACACCAAGGAAATGCATGTGTTTACTTATTCTTACTACAATATAATTACAAGTTATTTCCTTCATAATTGTGACATGTCAGGTGATTATAAATACGAGTAATATTAATAATACAAATTATTTTATAAAAACAAAGAAAATGTGCCGAAAACATAAATATGGATTTTAGTTTTAGCGATTTGAAATCTATTTTCATTCATAATTTTCAAATTTTGCTTACCGATGATTGATTTATATAACTGTTAAATAATAGTAAAATTAACAGTGGAGTGTATTACTGCTAACTCATTTCAATTTCTTGTTTGATTCACCAAATAAAAATAAAAAAACAAGCATCTTTATAGTTTTACATGTATACATATTCAAAAGAGAGAAAGAGCAAGGACAATGCGATTGTATCTTTGTTTGATGATAACTATAATTATTCTTATTTTAAAAGAGCTAGTATTGTTAGATTATTCCTTATGAGAGGAATAGGGTTGCAAAGTTGACTGTATTACTCGGCACCATACACTAATTGTATTTTCAAGATTTTATCAGTTGAAGCAAGAAACTTAAATTAAAACAGTTTCAAGATTTTTCCTCCAGTCGAGAATGCCCAATCAATTAAGATAACACCTAGGCTGGCTTCAGAATAAAAAATACTCTGATATCACTAAATGACAAAAAAAAAAAAGATTGACTTTATTGAATGACCATCATAAAAAATCAATATAAATTCTTTTTATTAAAAAAGATTAAACTCAAGGCATTAGCCAATTACCAGATTATAAAAGAAAAAAATCGACTTATGTTCACAATAAGCAAAACGGAGTGGTTGAGTACACGGATAGGCAAGTGGGATGTTTGAGAAACCGAACAGGCAAGGATGACTTCAGGGGAGGTTTAAATACCCTGATCCCACCAAACACGAAACATTTATAAAACGTTTTATAATGGTTTCTAAAAGGTTGGTTAATAAAAAACATTTAAACA
>JARWCS010368490.1:0-10347 GCA_034783895.1 Geukensia demissa | reverse complement strand
CTTTACCCAGACACATTATTCTGACTCTGGGCCGACTAGTCTTTGCTCTTACTCCTTAATGCTGCGTGCTTAGCGGACAGTTTTAAAGTCTTTGGTTTGACCCGGCCGGGGATCGAACCAATGACCTTCCGCACTCGAGGCGAGCACGCTAATTATTACACCACCGAGGCGGTTGGATGAAATATGTAAGACATGTTAATGTGCTTAAGTACCGTTACTATTTTAGTATACAGTTTATATTTTTGCTGACCCCACTTAGAAACCATTAATAACAACCAAACATATATACAGATACATGTTTGTATTGATGCGATTGGGTTTTTCTTGGTCATTGCAAAGATATGACCAATGCAATGTTTCTGCTTTTAGAAATGTATATACATTTTACTTCGTTAAACTGGACTTTCCACACCTGGACTTGTCATCAATATATTTATATATATATTCAGTGGTGTGTAAACTTACTATATATAGTACTATTATTAAGAATAACTTTAATTTTTTAAAAATAGGATATTGTGTCTTGGTGAGTGTACAATTTTAAGTTTGTTTAATGTTTTTGTTGATTTTTTGTTGTTATTTGTAGTAAAATTGCAGAAACCAGAAGTATAAAAAATAAAAATTACATATTTCTGTTTGATGAATGGTAAATATACTTACATCAAAAATTTCAATTATAACATTTTTACATATAAACTATTTATTTTTATAATTTATACTATGCTATGAATAACCAACTATTGTGAATGTACTGTGTCCATCTATCATTCAAGCAACTCCTTTGTATTGTACTCTGATATATTGCTTTAATTGGAATAAAGAATTTGAATTTGGAATATTGTCTCAGCTTTATGCATCCATACTGGCACATATTTTTACAAATGGATACATGAGATATTATGTTTGTGGGCATATGCGTCTCCTGTCTTCATTTGATTCAGGAGTAAAGTACCCACTAAGTTCACACATATATTTAATGTTCATCGAAAACGTTTAGTCCTATAACATATGACTTAGCATTCCATGTTCATATTTTACGTTTTCATTGGAATTTTTTCATTTCTTATTATATTTTTTATTTATATTATTGCTACAAAAACCAGCAAAATGTAACCAACAAATAGTAAATAGCAAAAATAAAGAATAAAAAATATATAAAATAACAGAAACAGTAAATATCGCCGCCTGAGGTACTATGTTATAGGACTAGTTTAATTAATACCTAGATGGGAGGTATTAAAGTTATAGGACTAGTTTAATTAATACCTAGATGGGAGGTATTAAAGGGTGTTAATTGGTAATGGGTTACAAATCCCAATTAACAGGTGTCCTCAAGGATCAATACTTGGTCCCCTTATATTTATTCTATTTATTAATGATATTGTCTGGAACACCGAAGCAGAAATTTAACTTTTTGCTGACGATTCTAGTTTTTCTAATTGCAGCCGTCATCTTAAATGCGGATCTAGATAAAATGCATTGTTGGTCAGAAGATTGGTTGGTAAAATTAAACCCGAGAAAAACTGAAACCCTTATTTATTTTAGAGAGAATTCCAAAAAGACCATCTACCCTTGTTATATGTATAATCAATCTTTACAAAATGTTACCTTACATACGCACCTTGGTGTAACATTTCTAATAATGGCTTCTGGAATAAACATATTGCATATATCATGAAAAAGCGTACAATCGCCAAGAGGTAGACCACACGCCTAATGGATCGTCCGTTGGTTGGGTGGGATGTATAAATTCTCAATCCGTCTGGGACGGGAACTTTACCGCTTGGGTGTGGCATTTTCCCAACCCGGGGCACGGTGGTTATTACGTTCTTGTCCGAGACGGGTTGAGAATTTATACATATCGCCCATCCAACGGCTGCCCTAGGGGAACCTTCAAATGGTCTAAAAGATCATTTGATGCCACATAGATATATAAAAATACAAAGCTACAAAGCATGTTGTACCACAACGTCTCATTGTTAAGTGAAACAGATCTTCGTTTGTCGTGCTTTTTGTACTCGTCGTATGCAGAACTTTCCAATGTTCATACTACATACTTCCTCACCATTTGAAAATATTTAAATGAAATTTTTAGATTTAACTAAGCATTGTAATTTCACTACATCTATGAACACGTACAATGTCACATTTTTAAACGAAGCACTGTAAAAAGCCGTTGCCTATCTTTTAAAGAATAATACATCAATTCTACTCTACTACTAGTTGATATAAAAAGTATGCCTAATATCAAATCAATGCGTAATGACTAAGGTTGACTGGAAAGCCTTCTATGATACTATTTTTAGAAGAAATAGAACATATATAAATTTGGGAAATAACAACATTTTCGCAAAGGTTTCCTGGGCTTATATGTGTCTTAATTTATTGTGCTTGCTATATAAAGCAAGTTTCTAGTCAGACCATAACTAGTTAATTCATGGCATTTCATAAATGGAGAAACACTGAAAAAATCCAAAAGTTCCAAAATATTCATTATTCATAAGTATCCCCACACTAGCGAAGCGCGGGGATCATATTTTGCTGTTCGGCGTACGTACGTAAGGAATGTATTGGATAAACTTGGGAACCTGTAGATACAGAAAAATGAAACATTAGTCCTCGATTATACTATAGGTAGGAACTGTGCCGAGTCCAGTGTAGAATATCCATGTGATCATGAGAGATCAAAAGTCCATAGTTCAAAGAGACAAGACAAACTGAAACAATCTGACAGATAAAACAAAAAAAAAAAACAAGGAACAAAGACATGGACTTCACGAACTCCTTTACAAAACAGGAATAGGATCAGGTGCTCTAGAAAATTTAGGTAGCCTTAGGGTATGTCATTCCTTTGGCATTCAAATACTTTCAGGTCATATTGACAACGAAACTGATAATTGGTTCAGTAATTGAGATCTACATGTAGACTGTGCCAAATGATTTGATAATGCCTGCAGGGGCTGAGATACACAGAGAGCATAAGGGTACATTATTTCTTTTTCACGAAATTCTCCCTATTTAATATTAAGAAAACGAAATGATAATACAAATATTGGCTCAGTTATTGCACTTGAGATGGACACTGCCAATGTTTCGGAACTTTAATAAGTTCCCATCAGTACCTGGGATAAAGGAAAGAAGCCTTCATTTGTCCTTTGTCACGTAACTTCTCTCTGATTATTTGGAATAAGGAACTAAAACTAGGCTTAGTAATTGCTCTATAAATGTGACTGAATTTTTTACGCTCCCAGGAGCTGGGATTAGGTGGTATAAGTGTACGTTATTCCTATTTGTATTATCATTTCAATACCAGTTAGGTCCCACACATATACTATATAATTTATCACCCATATACTATGTAATTTATCTTATTTGATATCAATCAAGTTTTATGGTCTTCTCGGCGCAATCTCCACAGACACCCTCACTTGAAAAGATGCGATTTTTCCGCCAATAAACGGAAAGTTGACTGTTGGAAAGGTGAGGCCATCACGTTTGTGACATAATTGTGTGTTAAGCCTTTCTCCAATGAAGATCAATGTGTAAGGCAGACTGGGGAGTATGTTGTGTCTTTAGTTTCAAGTTTTTTTTTTTGGTAGATGAATTGAAGATAATCACCGAATCGTTCATTGTTCAGAGAGAAAACATCATCTATATAACGAAAGCTAAAATAACTTTTTTTCTTGTTTGTTGTAGCTCTTAAAGTAAGTCTGCCTCAACTGAGTGAAGAATATGATCAGCGAGGAACATCCACTATATAGCGGAAGCTGAAATTAAAGGTTAGACTAACTTAAGATCTTACAGAAAGTCTGCCTCAAACGAATGAAGATAGATCGATAGGGAGAGGAGGACGATAGGTGTCCATGTAAATGCCGATCATTGGAAAACTCGTTCACCAAACTGAATATAGATGTACACTGTAAGTTAGGAAATCTAGCATTTTTTGTTATATCATCTTATGTTTATTTTTTTATTATTTTTGTCGTGTTGAACAAAGAATGTTTGATGTATTTGTATCGTCTGTGATCATTCGTTTTGAAAAAGCAATTAATTAAATCCGCGAAGTGTGTGTGGTATTGCCGTATAGAGTGTGTAAACGTCAAATATTTTGATGCTGTTACAAGAGGAAAGAGATATTTAGCTTAACATTTCCAAG
Source organism: Geukensia demissa (assembly GCA_034783895.1). Lineage (NCBI taxonomy): Eukaryota > Metazoa > Mollusca > Bivalvia > Mytilida > Mytilidae > Geukensia > Geukensia demissa. The sequence goes on along the minus strand of JARWCS010368490.1, from coordinate 6,191 downwards.
AGGTTTTTGGAGTTCTCTAATATCACATCTGATTTATGCTGCTTTTTGCATAGTTTGTGTCGGAGTATTTCTGGCACCCGTTTTGATAGTAATTAAAAACGAAGTTGAAAGCTTTGAGGGCGGCTTGGTGGAACAATTGGCAGATCCAACCAGTAAAACGCTGCTTGTAAGAACGCTTATATAATTTGGTATCTAATAAAATAGAGGGAGATCATAGTAATAAGATAAACTGATATACACATTTTATCAACAGCATCCATTTCGAACGATTAGATGTTTTTTACGTCTTTTAATGTCTATAAAATTTAAAATATGTGTCGAGCAAGACAGGCTAAAATACATTTTAACACGGTAGGGTGCGAAACTTTCAGTAAAACCTAAAAGTATATACTTGTTAACAATTAAAACAGAAAAAAGTGTGACTTGGACGAATTGAAAAATACTAATATGGATTAATCCTGATGGACAGACATGCAAGGAAGACCTAACTAGCCTAAAAACCAGCATATAGAAATAAGAGATTTGGTATTATTGTCTGAGGCAGCAATCCAAAACATGTAAATTACAAACATTTACATGTTTATCTAGGGCCTTTAATAATGGACACATACCCAAACCCTACGGCAAGCTGTAAAAGTCCCAAAAATGAAATGTGATGATATTCAAATGTAACAACTGTCGGCAAATTTCTGTGTTTTGTGTTTTCAGAATATTAAGCATTTTACCAAGACAATTATGACATAATTTATCCTCTTAATATACAAAAATAGTACCAATAAGCAACCACATCTTTCGTCTTTAGAGTAGGGAAATATTCGCTTAATTGTAAAATAATTTAGGGGACTATTTAAGTTTTACAGTACATGTATAAATTTCTGGAAGATCTGTTTCAGAATGGAAACATTGGAGAAGCTTTTGACTGCCTCGTTTGGGAACATAGTTCCCACAAAGCAAAGGTGACATTCACGGCTGATGGATTATATGCCCTGAGCCTGAATATATATAATGAATGGTGTATAGCCCTCTTTTTACCGGAAATTGCTAGTTAACGTTTCTTTACACATTTCGTCTATCCCTTATTCATAGTGTAAACAAACCGAAATCTGTCCCAGACGATGTTGAACCACCATATGGATATACATAGGCTTGTACATCATATGTAAAGGACACGAACTTTTTTCTTTGCCTTCAGTAAAAATAATGGACTAAAACTTCACAAGCGCAAGCTCACTACGCCATTGTTATGTCTTGGATTCTTATGTACACGGCTGCAGCCGGATATATATTTCCGGCCTGATATCGAATCAAAAGCCAGCATTTTTCTATAAACCGTAACACATGTTTTTGCACAGATATATAAGTATGCAATGTGATTCAACGATTTGCATGTGTAACATAAAGCAATTACAAAATTCTTGTACATCTTAGATCTTATTTTAGTTTTGTTGGTTTAAGACATTCTATATCTTTATATATCCATTTTTAGACAGTTACTAAGGTAATGACTGTCGCCCTTAGGTTTAACAGTAAAGGTTTTGTCAACAGAAACGATCCAAACAGAAATACGATGATTTAAACACATCTTAAAATATATGTATATCTGAGATAACAATAGTACTTAAAACATGTAAAAAGATTTTAACCTGCCATTGATGTTTTTTTTTTCTTTATGTTAAATTATGTAATTTTCTAATACAATATACGATAACCGAAAAGGAAGTCCGTGTCAAAAGGAAATTACTTGTAGTATGATCAATATACATTACATGTAAATATAGGTTAGTGTTTATGACTATGCTAGTGATTCAACTATTAGGCTATGTGTCGGAAACACAACTGGTATACGCCTAGTTACGATAACAGTTGTTGGAAGAGTATCTGACACAGGGTAACGTTATCGTAACTAGTATACGCCAAGTACAGCATATATTATGTGCCTTCCTGCATACGTGAACATAACATCATCCCATTCCTGACGAAATGAAAAAAAGTGCGAAAGAAATATATGCCCAAAATACAGAGCAAACAAACTAAACAATGAGTTTTTGTTTATGTGAGCATGTACCCCACACTTACGCTAGGATGAATGTTGTTTTTCTGATCATAAAAAATATAATACTATAAGGAATGACAATTTAACTCTTAGCAGGGGTATGGCTTTTCACATAAAAAATATTCTGATGCCCAACTTTATGAAAATAAAATTTGTGGACTGCCAGGTAACAAAATTATATTCTGAAACCATTGTCCCCAAATAGCGTAATGTCAAATTTTGACCAAAAAATAATTCTGCGACTAATCGCTGGGAAAAACAAAAAAAATCTGTCTGAGAAAAAAGTCATAACACCCAACACCCCCTTTAAAGTTAGATGGTAGTTCCCTTATTAAGTATAAATTAAGACAACAGTCGGAACAGATGTCTCAAAATATATTGTTCAAAATCATGGGGAACTGAACATGTATTAGATTTGATTTAAAAAGGCTTTTGCACATGAAACAATGGTCTTCATTTTGGCCTTCCGTGACTGCTAACAACATCGATTGTGGTTATCTGAAGAGACGCATTCAACCGAGGGACCACATACCCACTTAACGTACATTTGTAAAAAAAAAAACTAGAAACCTTTCAAAAACTGCTTTATCTCAGCATCTGGTAAGTGTACTTCAACTAAATTTTTTGTCCTTTTGACTAGTACCGTTACCACTATAATAGAGATTATAATTAAAACTACAATAAATTAAGCGTATAAATATAATTTTTTTGGGGGTACTTAAATGTATGTTGGAAAAATACAGTTTACCACATTATTAATTCTTATATTTTATAGTCTCTATCAAGTTCCATGATTCGATCACTTACCGAAACATGACTCTTAAACGAAATGGACTGCTGTCCTCCTGCACGTAATTCCGTTTTTTAATATTTTGTCCAGAGCGTACCTGATGATGGTTGATCCAGAAAAGCGCTTCGAACAAAGTGTCATTAAGGCGTTTACTATTGTTGTTTTTTCAACAATCTGTTTGATTGAAGAGAGAAATACAAGAACTTATTTCGTGCCCTACGGAAATCTTTGTACGCATCTTCCTATTTTATCCCCTAGAATGTCTGGCGGGGGTGAGTCCAGAAGAGATGTGGATTGTGTCTTTTTGCATATATTCCATATTCGTTTTTTAAATATTTATTATTTTTAGAGTGTGAAGAAAAATCTGTAAATATTTTGGATAAACTATACCCTCTTGATAACCCTTTTTGTACATATGTATCCTTTATTTAAGTCAGCATGTTTACGTTTGTTTATTTACACGTTTTGGATGGCTGTTTGAAGGACCATCATATCACATCTTTTTCTATATACATCCAAGAAATATTTTACTTAATTAGATGGTTGTGTTTTTATAAGATATTTATAAGAATTTAGTCTTTAATGAAAGATACTTATAATAAGTATATTATAGAAAAGAAGGATATGGGAAAATGTCACGAATACATCAACAAGAAAATAAATTAAAAGCCATCGTCGGTTAGTCCAATTTAGACAAATATAACATTATAACAAATGAATGGTTGCTGCATGCGAAACATAAAGGAAAAGGTCATTGTCTTTGATGCAGCCGTAAAAATATAAATAACAATTATCTTCAAATTACCTTAAGGCCTTCAAGATCAACATGTTAATATCTGCACCATAAGGCCTAGGCAAGCTGTAAAAGCCTCCGCTCCACCCAAAAATGTGATGACGTTCAACAGTAACTTAAATCGGTCAGTTAACAGGTACGGTGAGCAACATGAAATCATAAAATCAACGAAATCCACTGAACATAAAGGAGTCCTATGTCTTTATGAAAACGCTACTCCGTAGAAGATGAACAAATGTGTGTTGATGACGTGCACCAAAGTCTTACGAGTGCTTTGTTCAACGGTCACCGTGTAACTGGCTTGGGGCAGGGACTTCAAGTATGCGGCTGAGTAAAACATATTCCTGGGTGCTTAACCAAGGCCTCACTCTTACCCGGAGCAGTGGTGAGAGAAAACGACATAAAATCAAAACTTAAAAACCAAGCTGTATAATAATAAATTTTAAATTATATAGAAATTCCAATCATTATTTGAGACAACTCACTCTATATCAAAATAATTACAACTATAAAAATAAAAACTGTTATTTTACTGTTATTTATTGTTAGATGTATGAATACAAGTATTTCTTTAATTATTTTTATGTGATAATTTTTGTTATTGCAACGTTATATTCTATGTAGAAAGTAGCCAAATGTTTACCTGCAATATTCTACGATATTTGCTCTAAAAAGTGACGTTATTGATGTTGAAAATTGATATTTTAAGCATTGAAAAGTTTTGCTTTACAATGAAATGGTTATTGCAAGAATATTGATGAATATAATATTCTAGTAGGGAATATTCGCCAATATTCGTGCTATATTATTATTTGTATTATTCTTCCAAAACGGATATGGCATTTTCCAGTATATGTTCTGAAAATATGTGGTCTATGAAAGCTATCAATAAATGAAATAAATATTTTTAAAAATCGTGCTTGACCGTCTAATTACAACATATATTTCCTTTCCGGTCGTAAACCAAAAGCTATAGCCAAATAAAAGTTCTCAAATGACAACTGTCAAGTCAGATCCTGTCTGAAGGTATCTCTAAGGACCAGGACAGAATTTTTGGTCTTATTTTATATTTTTGCCCCGACAATCGTTTTTTGTTCCCAAAGCGATCGGACCAAGTTTGATTTACTAATGGATTCAAGGTCAACGGTTCTTTTTGCCCCTTATTTGTTTGTTGTTGAAAACAAATTATTATTCATTTGACTAAACTTGAATTTAAAAAAGGAAGTTGACCCTAGCTGAAATTTAGAATAATATAGGCATGAAGGTCGACTTTCAATTTTTGAGTCATGTCTAAACTAACAGGCTAAATATTATTAAACCTAGAACCTCTCGCTAATTAGAGAAGTTATTCATTTAGCCTTAGTTAAATTTTACAATGCAAAGTTAATTTTTTTCCAATTAAGAACACAAACTGTAGGGAAACGTGGCCTAATAGAATAGAGCTTGTGGAAGTTGTACTAATTTTCAGTGGAGTTAAACAGGTTCATTGACAGCACTGGTAGTCAACACAAGTAAAACAGGTTCATTGACAGCACTGGTAGTCAACACAAGTAAAACATCTAAACATGGATTTTATTAGAGAAAATCTAATTGAAATTTCAGACCGTTTGCTAATTTTTTACAGTGACCATTTTGTTTGTTAATTTTGCTGAAAAACAATGCAATTCCATTTAAATTGACGGTGTCTCTGTATAAGTAAAATTAAGCATATCTTGACCAAATAATATACATACAAATAAAACATGCGAAAGACAGAGACCAAACAATGACCACGACTCCTGAGTTAGGACAGGCACATAATACAAAAATGTTAAAAATGTTTTGCTGGTACCAAACCCTTCGTCATATCGAGGCCACTGTCAAAATCAAAGCAAACAAAAGGTGTAAAAAACATACCATAAGGATAAAACAAAAGTGTACCCAATTCAATAACAATATTAGTACTTCACAAAAATACATGACAATTAAGATATCTCTTTATAGAATACACGTAATTTCAAAAGACTGCTCAGGACTACGCCCTTACAACTTCGGTGTAAATGAGCTTTATTGATCTTGATGTTTTTCCATAGAATTATTTTTGGCATTGTATTTTAAAACAATTTAATCGTCCAAATCAAATAAAATTTTGTACTCTCAATGTTTTAGCCCCTAGTGTACCTAATTCACAAAAGCACCTAGTAGTCATCGGACTGTTTGCAATCCTCGCATTAAACTAATTCACAAAAGCGTTTGTTAGTCGATGGATTTATGTCGTTTTTTAAAGATGCGTTAACCCCCCGAGGGTGGATCGGCCGGGGTATATAAATCGACCGTTCAGTTTTTTCGCCGAAAGTATAGGTACATTTCAAGCAGTAACCTCTTATCAGTTGCATTATAACCGAAATTATTCTAAGTGATACAGTCTCTTGTGTATACGCTGACGTTTTAAAAATCCCTAATGAAATAAGTGACCACGATGCGGCAATAGCTTTTATAGAATGTCCCCTGGCAACCCCATCATCTTTTAAAAGGGAGGTTTGGTTATATGACAAAACAGATGTGACATCTTTCAG